>JAMPIV010008041.1:42500-141012 GCA_024509875.1 Oreohelix idahoensis | reverse complement strand
TCACTATTGCCGACAATTTCTAATAAAATCTAGCAGGATTCAACTATACGCTAGTGTTATTTTAAATCTCTGGCGAACGAATGATAAAATGCATTTTCTACAGGGTCTCTCTATATATATGCAATGGAACGTAAGGTTCGTGGGGCATGTTCGAATCTAACACGGTTCTTGAACTCAGGAGGAATCGAGATTCTAGCCACCGTTCCTCGTCGATTATTCAATTCTCTGGCCACTTGCTCTTTCCCGTTCGCTCCGTCTTTCGAGCGGGTTTTTTCTGGTTGACACAGAGAATGTGAAATATCTGCGAGAGACTAGCGTCGTCTGTCTTGGGGGGAATCGTCTTGCCTTAGATCAGCATGCCGCTACTTTCGTTGATTCTGGCAACGCCCCACTGGGCAGGCGTACTGACCAAGGTAATGAAAATAACTGCATATAATTGTTCTCGAGATTTCCTGGGCGTGATTTAACCTCTCCTTAAATCAATGCGATTCTCTGAATGCACGGAAGATGGCAGTCTACATATTTAATTATCCAACGTGTTGACAATCCACGTGGAAAGGCTGCATAGCTAATGAGCCCACGTTTCTGTTGTGCATTGCTAATGAGAAACGTTGACGAAAAGTTCCAACAATACTGATGTTATACAAAGGAACGTATCATCCTCTAACCATTCAGAGGTACCGATGTTATGAGAGGGTTCTTACCATCATCTAACAAATTCAGGGGACAGCCTGAGTTGATCGTCACACTCGTCCCCACTTTTGAGAACATGGAAACTCGTTTTCATGTTTCATTTATGACAATGGGAAAGCTGCCCTGATTGGTAGCTTTTTGGATGTATTGGTATTTTCGATTTCGTCCTCCTTCCTGCGTAGTCCAGTTTCTATTCAAGAAGTCGGCTCCTACATTCTGTTTTCCTGAAATGTATATTCCACCTTGAAGGAATAAACACTTAGTAATAAGGCCCAACGCATGATCCTTGCGTTTTGAATTCCTTATTGGCACCAAGAAAAGCTAATGGAGCGTGGTCTGTTTGCACCGTGAAAGATATGCCATAGAGTGAAACTCGTGAATGGCGTCTGATGCCGTCAATCAGAGCGAGACATTCTCTTTCAAACTACGCTGTAGTTATACGTTCAGCCTTGTTTAGTTTCCGACTGCCATATGCAACTGGGAATAGCATATTCGGATCGGTGTCCCTCGGCTTGAAGTTGAACGTTGACCCGATGCCCTGACCTGACGCGTCGACCCGCAATACGAAAGGTTTCTTAAGGTCGGGTAACCTCAGAATGGGGTTTGCAGACAATTGATCCTTTTAAGGTGCTGTACGCGTGTTCGCACTTTTGATCCCAAATGACCTTATCTGGACAACCTTTCTTTGTGAGGTCAGTCAGAGGTGCTGTCAGTCGTTGAAGTTCTGGATTGTATTTCTGATAATATGCACATAGTGATAGGAAGGAAACGTAAACGTCTTTCTTCGTTGGGGCCTTTTGGCTGCTAACTATTTTCTCCACGTTCTTCTTAACACAGGCCTCTATGGAGCCGTTGAGAAAATAGTATGCCCTATGAAGTCCAGCTTTTCAAACCCTTTGAGACATTTTGCTAGGTCTGGCTGTGTGGGACCAGTTTCCTGTAGTCTCCTGTGGGAGCATTGCAACTGTCGCAATATGTTCGGTGTATGTGTCTCGATGCAATTAAGATGTGTCACATGAAATTATGGACTATGGGGTGGACTTTGCAAAGGATTCTAGAAGCTTCCTCTTCATCTTAGGGAACCACTCCTGGTGCGTTATGTGATATCCGAACGGCAATCACTTTAAATGTGTAATGTCCTTCATATAGTAGTGCTGATAGCTAGAAAAGGTTTTAATTTCATCCATTGATGGTATTTGATATTTAATAACCTTTAATGAGGTCAATACTTGGAGAATATTCTTGCTTTGCTAAGCTTGTGTCGAAACAAAACTCAGAAAACAGTTTGGAGAGGTTAGGGCTGAATTCCGTTACAGCGTTTTAGCAGCAGCAAGGTTAAGCGGTAAATCTATACAACAGCGAGCTGAACCCGAACTTCCTTATTGGGGCTTCTGCAACAG
Source organism: Oreohelix idahoensis (assembly GCA_024509875.1). NCBI lineage: Eukaryota > Metazoa > Mollusca > Gastropoda > Stylommatophora > Oreohelicidae > Oreohelix > Oreohelix idahoensis. Next base: position 138,919 of record JAMPIV010008041.1, on the reverse strand, counting down.
CACAACACTCACACTCGAAACTGTAGGAGATGTAGACTCACTGATAATTCTGCCCTGACGCAGCTTGTCATATTTCTCCGCGAAGTGCATCAGCTTTTGCGTACGGAATGGAATGGTTAAAAAATAAACTCTGGTTCGAACAGGGGGTCTGTTTGTTGTTAATTTCATATCAAATTCGGTGAGATTTGTTCGACCAGGTACAACCGTTTTTTTTTTAGACTGGACTTATGCTTCAGTAGCGCCCTGGTTTCTGTTTGTTGTTCTTGTGAGAGATTGTCGCCGAACATTGACAATATTTATTAGGATTCTGTGGGGTTGCAATCGGGTAATCCATTGCAACCATAATCATTCTTCCTCGTCTTCCGTTTTGCTATGGCGACAGCCAGGAGAATGCTCGGAGGATAGTCCACTGGTCTTTCCAAATACTTTTCTTTAAGGTGATTTATGTGATAAGAACCTTCTCCATTCCTTTAATGGAGATCCTTGTAAGTAATTGGTAACGGGAGATACTTTTTAAGGGACGGTAAATTGTTTCCTTGCCATCCGATGCGAAGTTTATTGCTTCCGGTTGGAGTAGTAGCAACAATAAACTTTCTCCCCTGGTTCGGAATTCTCCTACTCTTTTGCTGCTTTGTTGTATCTTTTCAGCATGTTTAGCGCTGGGCTTTCTTAAGGTTAGTGGTGCTAGCTAGATCCGATCCTAGCTTTAGCCTTTCCTTGAGCTCAGATACATTATTTGCTTGCAGTGACGTCTGTTCGTCAGCGTTTTTTTGGTCTGTCAGGGGAACCGAAGTAAGGCTTCTTAGTGGCCCCTTAATAGGTCTGCAAATAAAAGTGTAGGCTGGCTGCGAATCCCGTAGAATCGCTAGGGGAAAACCTCTATGTAGGCGAATAAGGGCAGCTGTTATATAGTTAGTCCCAGGTCTTCCGGTTTCTTCCTGACCCAGCTTAAGTAAACATCATGGTGAGGCTGCCGTTATTTTATAACGTTCGGGTTACGAGCCCATTTCCGGCCGGATGGTAGGGACTTGTGTGGATATGTTTGGCCCTCAAGATCTTAAAGATCTCCTCCATTAACAGGCTACGGAATTGGGATCCATTATCCGTCAAAAATCTTGTGAGGGTAAATCCCAACCGTTGTAAAATTTTTTGCACCGAGGGCTTCTGCAACATGGCTTGGAATCCGGGCATGTTAAGCGGTATAGCTTCGGCCCATATTGTGCAAGTGTCGACTAAGGTCAGGATGAACCTGTTCCTTCTTTTTGGTCCTTTCCAGGGGTCCAATGATGTCGACAGCAAACCCCGTGCAAATGGTGTCAAGAGTTGGATCCCTACTATTGGCATTTGCCCCATAGGTACTGGGGGTGTCAAGTGCTTGGGTGCTACCCGTTGGCACTGGGCGCAGGATTTCACATACCTGACAATGTCAGAGTTCATTCCTGGCCACCAATAGTGGTTTTTTATTCGCTGAATAGTGCGTTTTGTCCCATATGTCCGCTAAAGGGAAGAGAGTGCCCCATTTCTAAGATCTGGCTTCTGTACTGTGTCGGTACTAGGAGCTGGTTTATTTTCCCTGTGATCAGGGTTTCGCCCGTTTCTACGATACAATACGCCATCCTTAGAAAAGATGTATCCGTTTGGTGTTCTGGGGGTCGCGAGTAGCCATAGGGCAGTTTTTAAAAGCAGAGCTTCCAGAGTAGGGTCCTTTTGTTGCGCCTCCTTCAGTTCATTCGGCAACCAAATTTGGCGCACAGGTTCCCTCCTTCGTAGTTTGCCCTCTTGTGGTTACCGCTGCCACACAATCGGCTCCTTTGGTCTTCCAATAAACACTATCTACATTACCAGGATAACTGGGTAGATAGGATCATCCATTATGGCGCTTTAATAACACCTCATGGACAAAATCAGAGTGTATTTCTACCAGTGTCGATAGGAAAGCGTCCTGGGTGCATCACTCTTTGTAAACTCCACTTAGTTTTGGGACGGGTGTCCTCTGTCTCCTGACCTGGTTTTGACTAGGTGCCTGCCGACAATACAGACTAAACTTAATCCAGTGTCAAAGAGACAAGTAGTGAGGTACCATTCCAAAATTACAGTTCCCGTGCCGTTTGAGGGTCGGTCCCCTCTCAGGTTGAGAATCACAGACCATTGACCTTTCCTTTTTGAGGCCTGTGTATGCAAACATTGCCGATGCGGTTGGGCCCCGGTATGTTTGCCCACAGCTATCCCGAGTCACAGAAACGTCCCTGGTGTCTTTGGGTAGTCTTCCCCTTTTCCTTTGACCTTGGTGGTGGCCACGCTGCCACGTAGGCTTGGTGCAGGTGATCAGGGAATTGTTATTCGGGGGCGATATCGGGTTATTGTAGGAATTTCGATTTTTCCGCCCTGTTGGAGGTCTCCTTGAGGGTATTATTTTCTCCGTTGTTATAATTGTCTGACGAGGAATTGGAAGAAATAGGATGACTGCTCTAGATTTTGTTTTTATCGAGATGGCTCAATCTGTGGGTTTTTGATGAGCGTTTAGTGCTGTGGGAAAGTTCGGCCTATTGCATTGGTTAATAAGCGTTCTGCCTTATTGAAGTGATGTCCTCAAGCCCTGGGACTGCGCCCTGTTCAGCCAAAAAAACGGGTTTCGTTTGAACAAAGTGGACTTTATCTGGTTCCACAAGAAATAAATAGTTCAAGCAGTCCTCATATGTAAGAGGTAATTCTGATAATTCAATTGCCCGACCTTTGTCAAATAGCCCCGTGAGACGTGAAGAGAACTGCGGAAATGTTTCCGTGCTCTCTTTCCGGCTGTTTCTAAACATTTTGCAGAATTTTCGGGCGGTCATTCTCAAACCGCTCTGGCAAGGCCTTTTTCAGCATGGCTCGTAATCATGTTGGTCGGTTCCCAGCTTTGGTACACGTTCATACCCCCCCGCATTACCTTTCAACGCAGTTGAGAGTTTAAGTGCCCAACGGGATCTAAACTCTTTAACCCATACCCCTCCATTTGCGAGCCTCTCGAATTTTTCTCCCAGGAAGTTGTCTGTCCAATTTTCTCATTGGGGGCTGGAAAAAGACTCTAAAGTAAAGGACATCGCAGTTAATTGGGCCAAGATTGAGTTGCTGGAGAGATCCATTGACTGAGAGACTGGGGCAAAGGACGGCTCTCCATTATTTGAAGTAGAAGCGCCCCGACTCTCTAAAGCCTTAAAGCGCAATTCATGCTGTCTTGCTCATTGTCTCTCCTCTCTCCCTGCGAGCTTCCATCTCTGGCCTCAATTTTCTTCTGCTCCAATTGGCGATCGTCCGCTTCCGGATTTATTCTCAGCCCCGTCTCTCTTTCTTGCTCCGAGTCATACCCTTTCAATTTCCGTGTTTACAAACACGTTCACGGCTTCTCCCTCTATCCTGATTCCTTCGCCGCCTGACTCAAAATGGATCTCATCCTTATCCTTTCTGCCATGACAAAGAACTGGCGGCTTCTAAGACTAGAGAATAGGACGAACAACAGAAGGGGGGGGGGGGCGGGGGGCTATTTAACTCAAAGCCCGCTACGAGAAAGGACACTAAGCCGTATAAATTACTTGTTGTTACCTCCTACCTTGAAATGTGCTACTTATCGCTGCTATTATCTGTCACTTAAGACTCCTTATGCAGGGCGGGACTATGCCTCGTTAAATGGTAAGTTAAACACTAGAAGAAAAAAAATCTACTTTTAAAAAACTAACAGTAGAGAAAAGTTTATAAAAAAAATCTATTAAAAGGAAAAAAACTTTTTCCTCAAATTTGATTCTCCGACAACAAAACTCGCGACCCTGAAGTCAGTTATGAGATTGAAAGCGTTGTTTACTAGGACTTAAAAAATCAGAATACAAAGCGTCTTTAAGCTTAGCTCAACTCGCTAACTTAAAAAAACCTTTTGTGATTTGTTTGACAATCAACGCGATCCCAGCAAATCTTATATAAAAAATATTTCAATTATCCCTGCCAGAAAATAATGAAAATAACAAATTATTTTTGTTTTCCTTGACTTTCTACTGCTGTGGAAAGAAACAAATCCTGCAATTTATATTGTGTGGTCGGCCAAAAAACTAAAGGCGTTGTCTAGGGGGTGTAATTATTTTTTAAATTTTATTATACCCTACTTCACAAAAACAAATCACTCTCACACTCTATCTAGACAGATCATGACTTAAGATTAGACTCAGAATGGGCTACCCGAGAAATGGTACTAATTCTAGATCAGTCTCAAAGATCCCGGCGAGCGCCTTAGTTTATTGTCGTAATTTTATTGAGAGAGTTCTTAGAAAAATAGTGGGTCCCGTCGTAGAGGGAAGGAATGGATGGTGAATGCGCGGTGAAAGAAATGGTTAGAAGTAAATAGTTGATTCACAGAGTGGCTGGTGAGGGGGGGGGATTATGGACTGACTCTTTTACGACATCTTTTTTCTCAATCTACTCCCTTAAGCTCATCCTGGACAAAACAATTATTTGCAGTTTGCTAAACACACATGCGTTCACAACCAATTTGGTGCTTCAAACTCACGGGGGACGTACGTTGGATACAATCTACGAATATAACAAAGTATGGGGTAAGTTTGGGCATTGGGCCTTCCAACACAAAAAAACTATATACGTTTTACGTGTTTATTTATCATTAAAAATCAGATCACAACATATATCAAAATACAGGATATAGTCAATAGTTACAGAAAAATTACGAATAACAATGATGGGGGGGGGGGGGGGGGGGGGGGGGGGTTGAAGAATATGGTGTCAACTATACCCTTCCCGCTTGAATTAGACAAAGAAAAAACAACCCAGTCCAAAGATAGGTGTTTTATCAGAATAGATTAATGTAAACCCAACCCGTAAATTAAAAGTTTACTTCAAAAAAGAGGTGTTTACAATACTAAGTCTGGTGGTGAAAAAAATCCAGTCGTTCTCAAACGTGTTTCCCTTTACTAAGCAGATATAAGGGAGGGGGAAAATAAACAGAGTTTAAGAATTCCCGCTTAAGGGACAATGCAAGGACGTACAGTAAAAGGTATTTATAAGGTAAGCAACATTAAAACAAGGTTCTGCGAAATAAATCCCAATTCATTCATGCACGGCTCGTGATGGCCAGCAATCAGTCTCTCACACAAACACTTACCGATCGTGGGAATCTGGGCACTTCATAGAAAATACACAACAAGCTGCTTAAAACACTTTGGACATAATAAACAATTATCTTTCCTTCGTTTCTAGCCCCAGATTAGCGAGTTTTTTGTGTTGCACAGATTTTCCCGAGAATCGCTAGAAGATGAAGCTTCAGTGTTCTGTTGGTTTTTATATCAAAAGGTTTCTATATGGATTGCACAGGCACAGATGCGGGGGTGTGGATGAAATAGTGTTGGTCTCAGGTATTATTCAACCGCTGGTGGTAGAAAATATTCTCTAGTGCGATGACGAAAAAAAACTGTCAGTTGTTCTTAAAATGTTATTTCTTTATTTCCACCGTAGAACAGAAAAATTATATGTATCGGTTCTGGCAATGTTCTGCTCCAGTTATATCTTTATAACAGACAATGTTTATTTTAAAAAACTTTCTTGGGGGGTGCTTTGTTTCTGGAAAAATTCAGTTTAGCTGGATCCCAACAGAGGATCGCCACAAAAGAGTTAGTTCAAAATGTTTATGTAATGACTGAAGGTAGAACCGAGTCTGGTGTATTTCTCTATATAATTTATTCTTTGCTGGGAACGCAAAGGTTGTATGATCATTCTATAGGAAAAAGATAGAAAAACATGACACAACAATAATTTCCATATTAATTATATACTGGCGCGTGATAAATTATGGTCAAAACTATTTAAGCACTCGCATCTTTAATTATATAAATTCAAGAAAAACTCCCCGCGAGTCTAATAGTTAAAAACACAACAATTATTTATATATATATATATATAATATATATATTATATATATATATTTATATATATAATATATATATATATATATATATATATATTTATATATATATATTTTATATATATATATTTATATATATTTATATATATATAACAGAACTAAACTGTATTAAATAGTTTAAAATCCTTAAAACGGCTTCCAAAATTAATTTAAGCATTCTAGTTGTATTGGGAATTAACTTATAGCTATATCATTTAGTTTACAACTGGAACTTTGAAATGGGTTTATTTAATAAGTTTAAATTAACACACAAATCCAGTGAACTAAAATGAAAGCACTTGACAATGATCACTTTAACAAATATATTATACCGTCTGCACAGAACAGAATAGCACTCCAATATAGCCGACAATTTCTGATGAAATCTAGCAGGATTCAACTATATGCTAGTGTATTTTAAAATCTCTGGCGAACGAATGATAATTAGCATTTCTACAGGGTCTCTATATATATGAAATGGAATGTAAGATTAGTGGGCATGTTAGAATCTAACACCTTTCTTGAACTCAGGAGGAAATCGAGATTTTAGCCTCCCGTTCCTCGTCCGATTATTCAATTCTCTGGCCACTTGGTCTTTCCCGTTCGCTCCGTCTTTCGAGCGGTTCTCTGGTTAACACAGGAGATGTGTGAAATTCTGCGATGAGGGACTAGCTTCGTCTGTCTTGGGGGAATCGTCTTGTCTTAGATCGCATGTCGCTACTTTCGTTTGATTCTGGCAACGCCCCGCTGGGCAGGCGTACTGACCAAGATAATGAAAATAACTGCATATAATTGTTCTCGAGATTTCCGTGGGCGTGGTTTAACCTCTCCTTAAATCAATGCGATTCTCTGAATGCACGGAAGATAGCAGTCTACATATTTAATTATCCAACGTGTTGACAATCTGCGTGGAAAGGCTGCATAGCTAATGAGCCCACGTTTCTGTTGTGCATTGTTAATAAGCCCAGGTGGTGAGTTGTGCATTGCTAATGAGAAACGTTGACGAAAAGTTCCAACAATACTGATGTTATACAAGGGACGTATCATCCTCTAACAATTCAGGGGTACCGATGTTATGAGAGGGTTCTTACCATCATCTAACAAATTCAGGGACAGCTGAGTTGTCCGTCACAGCATGGCTTGAGTGTCTGACAGTATAACTGCCCTGGTTGATGGAGTTTCAGACAGCCACCTCAGTGCTGCAGTAACTACCTTTACCTTCATTCTCATGCTGGAGGTTGTTGTCATGTAGGCTCAACTCTGTTCAGCGATGACGCTGTCCTTTATTCTCGCAGAGAACCCCCATCCTGATTTCTCACCACACTCTACAGACCCATCAGTGTACACTGTGGCGTCATCATCCCCAGCATGATCACTTATCAGCTGATTAATCTCCAGCTCTGCTTTTCCATTGCCCCAAGATTTGCACTCTCTGCCAAGGCTAATGATGACCATCTGGTAGTTTATTCACTTCTCCCCTGACTTACTCCACTCTTCCCCTTTGGATACATTTACAACCGTGGTCACCTGACCAATCGTAGCCTCTGCCTGTGCCATCCATGACATCCCCCTCTTGATTCTTGCTCCTTTAATGTCAGCTATGTTCTCATATAGGGGTTGTCTTTTGTCGGTGGTTACCCGCATATAGGCTTTTGCCTGGGACATCGCATATCTGGATCTAATCGACAGCAATTCAAGCATGTATCTCATTGTTACAATGGGGGTATCATGTGTACAGCCCAAAACTAGTCACATCCCTTCATTTTGAATGCATTCCAGTCGTTCACATTGTGACACTGGCAGTATGAGTATTTCTAGCCTCTACTCAATTACTGAAATCACAAGCTGATGATACAGGAGAAACAATAGTCTGTTCCAACCACGCAAGAGTTTACACCATATGTCATTAGACAGCTCATTAAGGTTGCAAAGCTGGCATCTAGGTGATAAAGCCGACATTGATAAGGTGGTGTTATTTTGTTGCGTGTCAGGTCACCACATTAATAAAGGCTTGTATTGGTGTAACTGGAATGAATGTTTGCATGTACTCGTCTGCCTGATGAGAGTACGTAGTCAACTCAAACCCGGCACAGTGTTGGTCATTCAGGTCACCTTGTCCTGGAACGTAATGAGGCTCCGACAAGAATGTAGTGTTGACAATGAGTGTAAATATGAGTGTCAATACGCGAATGCATTAAATGGTTCTGTGTAGTTGACAATTTGGTAGCAATGCACTCATACTCTCACGGTTGGAAGTCAATGATTACTGGAACTACTGTAGACGTTTGAGACAGTTTAATGACACACACTCTGACAGCACGGTTGACAGTCATTGGAACAGGTTGACACAATAAATCATTGATACTTGACAAATGGGTGGCAACATCAATTTGGCAATCTCCTAGCATGTAAATATAATCGGACGATAGGAGCAAATATATAGTTATGAGAGTCTATCGTCTCATACCTCCACTGACTAGTAGCATCAGTTGGAGTTAACAATAACAATGGTCCTCACAATGCTCCCCTACAGACCCTCTGCTGACTATGTCTTTCAGGCTAAGTCTTTTAGGCTTTAAATTCAACAGGGTCTTTCTTTTAAGGTTGACCATCTCAAATAACGAAGAGTAGACTTCAATACAACGTAGGTCTTGGTATCACCACCAGGTAATAAGATTTCTCCGTTCTCTGATTGACAATTCAAGTAGACCAACAGTGGGAATCAAAATGGCGCGGTCCAAGTGAGCGACGTTCATCCAAAAGATATCCTCACTACAAATGAAAGTTCCGTTCATTTGCTCATCTAATGTCTTTGGGGTTTTCATACCCATAAGAAATGTTACATATGTCTACTCACAGTGCTGCTAGTACTGGAATCGTCTACATGCGATCCATCAAATATATAGATAGATGATATAACATCTATGGCGTCGTTAGGCCTAAGTAAGGTTTTTAGAAAATGTTCTTTCTTTACCTTCAGTTCAGAAAATACAAGTAACTAGCACACTAATATATATATTCTGGGAGCAGTATCGCCCATCATAGAATACTGAGAGAAAACTCCTCTCTTTCCCAGAATCAATCACAATGGCGAAAAACTTCGGACTCTCATATGTCCGACAGCCTTCAAGATCCGTCCGTCTTCACGGAAGCCCCAACGACGACTCAACGTCTCATTGGGCATGCGCTAAAGTTAACCTTTCAACTATATTCAAGTGGGGGCGACTGTATATTTACTTTCACTCGAAGCATAAAATGAGTATTCGCCCTTTGACTAGAGTCCTAATCTTAGACTCAAAATATTACCAAATATTTTCAAACATAACGAGTATACAAACTAATAAATATCTTCCTATATACATATTTCTATATATTCATTGCCACCAGTAATCTGTTGGTAACAGACTACCGTAACCCCCGGGAAAAAAAATGAAATTTTTTTTTCTTCATCTGAGAGCAACATACAATAGGCTCACAACGCACGAATAATGCGCAGATGACTAATAAGAGTAATTTATAATGTCAAATTAAGGTAAAGTCGCAGCATAGATCGACTCGTGAGAATATATCTCAACATCTCAGAGAAAGCATTTCTCTTAAGTATAAATATTTCCAGGGAGGTGCCACCAACATATACTACAATTCTGGAATTACACAATGTATACAATAATTTCAATCACAATTTTATATTAGGTATCATAAATTCATGATTAACAAGGAAGAATCATCAAAAAGACCAGCGGTAAATATACATAGGTGAACCGCTAAGTGTTTATACAATCACCATATCATATATTACAAATGTGTGCATATTTTGATATAGAAAAAATAACTGTTGTAAAGCTACACACACTAAGAAGTTCAAGATTTAACAGTTAGGTGGAATCATGTGGGCATCTAGACAGAATGTCTGCCATCACATTTTCTGAGCCACGGATAGCTCGCACCGAAAAATGAAAAGGTTGAAGAGCAATTGCATATCGAGTAGACCTCGAGCTCTTCAAATTTTTACTCTGAATAGCCGTAAGAGCTTTCTCCTCAGTTTCCACTATGAAATGCGCACCAAGAAGGAATCTTTGAAGTTTGAGAATTGACCATACCATAGCCAATAATTCACGGTCTAAAACCGAGTAATTCCTTTCTGCAGCATTAAGTTTTCGAGAAATATACATTACAGGATGCAGAGTATCTGAGTACTCTTGCATTAGTGCCGCTCCAATCCCAGTGGATGAAGCGTCACTACGAAGAACAAATGTCTTATCTGTAGTAGGTAACATCAAGATAGGTGGTGTTGAAAACAACGTTTTAATCTTATCCAGCGAAGATTGGCATTCCTGGGAACAGTGCACCATATTAGGCGACCCTTTCTTTAGTAGTGTAGAAAGAGGTGCCATGATAGAGGATAGATTCGGAATGAATCTTCCATAAAATTGAATAAGACCTAAGAGACTTCATACTTGCTTTTTAGTCTTAGGAATAGAGATGTTAAGTATCTTAGTGATATTATGGTCCTCTGTCTTTAGGAAACCATGACCAACTCGATGGCCTAGGAAATAAATTTCGCTAAAACCAATGCAGGCTTTAGATGGTTTCGCTGTTAGGTTATACTCGCGTAGAGTTGATAGTAATTCAACTAACCCTGAATAGTGATCTTCCCAAGTATCGCTGAAAAGACAGATGTCGTCTAGGTACGCAATGACATCTGACCGATAAGATAGGATTCGACGCATCATGCGCACGAATGTAGCTGGTGCGTTCATAAGGCCGAAAGGCATGAAATTCCATTGAAAAAGGCCTCTAGGTGTAGAAAAAGCAGTAAAAGGTTTGGCGCGTTCAGATAAAGGAACTTGCCAATATCCTTTAGACAAGTCAAGTTTAGTGAAAAAATGAGATTTAGAAAGCCTAGTAAGTAGCTCTTCTAGTAAAGGCATAGGTTCAGCATCAAACTTCGTAACTTGATTCAATTTGCGATAGTCAACGCAAAGACGTATGTTATTGTCTTTTTTCCGAACAATAACCATCGGCGAAGAATATGCAGAAGTGGATGGTTCAATTATTTTTAAATCTATCATCTCATCCAACTCCTTCTCAACTTGTACTTGAAAATGTATAGGGATAGGATAAGGTCTGACCCTGATAGGATTATGGTCAGTTAGAATAATGTCATGTTCAATGACATGAGTTTGTCCAGGGATGTCAGTAAGGACATCCTGAAATGTTTGTAACATAGCCAAAACTTGTCGCTGTTCTCCAAGAGACAAATCAGGAGAGACAGTAACATTTTTCCATGATTCACTAGAATGTAGTGGGATCATTGGAAGCGGAAGATTAACATCCGAAAAGCTTGTTTCCTCATCCTGTATTACGGACAGTGATGAGTAATGACCATGTTGGACTGGAGAATTGTCCGTTGCCTGGAAAATAGGCTGTAAATAATCCGGACGTTCATGGAATTCCGTAAGCATATTGATGTGGAAGGTTTTATGCTTTCCGTCAATATCAACAATGTAGTCAACATCGGAAATTTTCGAGATTATATCGTACGGACCTTTCCAAGAAATAAGAAGTCTGTTTTCCCTACAAGGTAGCAAAACAAATGCTTTGTCACCAGGACAAAGTTGTCGTAAGGTTCTTTTCTTATTGGCAAATTGTCTTGCCTTCTGTTTAGCAAATTCAGAAGAAGAAGTTGCAAATTTGCATGCTTCGATAATCTTTTGTCTCAGCGCGATGACATATTCGTAAGAAGATTTTGTGTCATCGGTAATATTATCAGCAGTTATGAGATCATGAAGCAAAGACATAGGGCCGCGCGGTCGCGCGCCAAAGACAAGTTCAAAGGGAGAAAATCCTGTATGTTCATTGGGGACCTCTCTGTAAGCGAAGAGGGCCGCGGGAAAATACCTGTCCCAATCTTGAGGATGATCCTCAGTTATCTTCCCTAGTAAGTTTCTGAGTGTTCTATTTAGCCGTTCGACCATCCCATTGGACATAAGATGATAGATACTACTCAAAGATCTATCTATCTGCAGAGTAGACATTACTTGAGACATGGTATCCGATATTAGTTGGGTGCCATGATCTGATAATATTTCTCCTGGGAAACCCAAACGAGAAAATATAAGCCAAAGAGCATCTGCAATATCAGCAGTAGTAATGCTCTTCAGAGGGATAACCTCTGGCCAACGTGTGCACATATCAACACACGTCAAGATAAATTGATGTCCTCTAGCAGATTTGATCTTAAATGGACCAATGATGTCTATCGCCATTTTCTGAAATGGTCGAATAGGGATGTCTGCAGCCTGAATAGGTGCAGCATGGCGTGGACCTTTGGATTTGACCTCTTGACATACTATACAAGATCGACAATAAATCCGTATGTCCTTGTTCACAAAAGGCCAAAAGAAAGCCGCAAGAACTCTTGACTTAGTACGGGAAAAACCCATATGTCCAGCACACTGAGAGTCGTGAGCGTGCTGCAAAATTTTAACTCTCAAATTCTTGGGCACAAGAATCTGAGAATGACTTGACTTAGTGGAGTCTTGCACCATACGTACAAGTACGCCATTCTTCATTGTAATCCAAGATTTACGCTTTGTATCTTTATTCGGATCACCTTTCGTTGCAAGAGTGAAGAATTTCTTTAGAGTCGAATCATCTTCTTGCTCTTTTATAAACGAGTCACGAGAAATTACCAAGGGATCATCTTGGTTATGCACTTCATTCTCTTCAATAGATGAAGTTTAAGGCATATTAAGAGCTTGAGCTCTAGTGACTACAGCATTAGCAGTTTGCATATTTTGTTTTTCCCAAACGGAAATTTGTTGTGGAGTGCATTCTTTGACTCCGTGAATACGACCGATTATAAGATCAGCGATCGGATTCGGCAGAAGACATGCGTGTACATCTCCTGTAAAGAAAGGAGTAGCAATCTTAATAATAGCAGTAGAGTATTTCTCTAAAATGCCGCCAAATGTTACACATTTGACTACCTTTCCGGTGGCACGAGAAGGATCTACGAGTGACTGCCTAACACCAACTTGGATAGTTTCTATAATGTCTTCCTTTGCGGAAATTTCTATAATTATGACCACCCCTAAATCTATGGCTGTCGGCTCGTCTCCAGATATTCGAAGAAGAACCCTGAAATGATTGGTTACCTTGGTTTTGATACCTATTATGGTTACCCTTTTTATCAAACCTATTTTGTGGTCCCTGAAATTTGTGTGAATAATTAGGGTTGTATGGTGTTGATGAAGCAGCTGGCATGCCTTCCTTAACCTTAGCATTGCTAAAAGCTACGTCCGGATGTGCCGTGACGTATTGGGTACAATATTCTTCCATTTCTTTTAGTGTCTTGGGTTTACGCTCATGTAGGAATTCAAGGAATGGTTTATTTACTCTTGACATAATCGTGTCTCTGAGTAATAAGTCCATAAGGGCTTCATATGTCTTTTCTGTTTTGGACAGCTCAATCCAACGATTAAATGTAAGACGTGTCCTTGCAATGAATTCTGAGAATTCTACACCTGCCTCATGCATCATTGTCTTAAACAACTTACGATAACCTTCCTCTGTTAATTGATATTTTTTCAATAAGGCTGCCCTAATAACATCATAATTATCCTTATCAGACTCTTCGACCAAGCTTAAACTTGTAAGAGAATCACCTCTCAAATTCTCTGATAACTGATTAGCATATTGTGCTTTATCCACATTATGAGTTCGGCAAGCCCGTTCAGATCTATTTAGCCAGAATGTAATATCATCACTGGAAGGATTGAACGGTGGTACCTTGACCTTATAAGTAGAAGGTTTACCATTATTACCAGTTGACTAATTAGCAATACCCATATTTGTCAACTTTAATTTTTCCAACTCAAATGCTAACAGTTTTTCCTCATGTTCTCTTTTTGCTTTTCTCTCCTCGGCTTCAGCTTCTCTATCTAACCTCTTTTGTTCAGCCTCTCTGTCTAATCTCTTTTGTTCAGCCTCACTGTCTAATCTCTTTTGTTCAGTCTCTCTGTCTAATCTCTTTTGTTCAGCCTCTCTGTCTAATCTTTTTTGTTCAGTCTCTCTGTCTAATCTCTTTTGTTCAGCCTCAGCCTTTCTCTCCTCAGCAGCAGCTTGAAGTTTTCTTTCCTCTGATTGCATCTTCAATCTGAAATTCTCAGCTTCTAATTTCCTTAATTCAGCTTCTGCTTTCAATCTTTTATTTTCCTCCTTTTGTTTCTTTTCTTCCGATTTTAATACCATGGCAAATTGAGCAGTTGCATATTCCTCCAATTCTTTACCAGACTTATCAAGGGATCTCCCTTGTGCAATGAAGTATTCTAATGTAGACATGATGTCTAACAATGATACTAATTACCTGAAATAATAATAATGCAATATATATTTCAAAGTAATACAGCCACAAGTTCTTAATAATTTGCTTAATCAGCTCACTATCCCAATCTCTGTGGGAAACAAGCCTTTAGTAAGGTCTTGTATAATCAACTGTGTACTAATACCAATAACAATAAATCATCAGTTGATTCTTTATCACAAGTTCACTACACAGCTAGTAGTGTATGATCAAGTATATTTTATAGTATATGTCAACCAAGAAAATAAACAAAAACAATCAAGAAAGACAATACGAAAACATTTGCAGAAATCAAATAAATCAAATAGGAAAATCAATGAAAATAATCACAGAATCTGTGATGACAACTGCAAGGGAATAAACAAAACAAATGACGTCACAGTGTATAATATCAAGTTGTATAGAACTAAAAAACAAGAAAGATGAGATCAACAAATATACAAACAAATCAAATCAAAACTTAAAGAACAGAAAAAATATTACAAAAACAACGATAAGTACAGTCGTCACAGCTAACAGAAAATAGCAACAAATTGTCGCTGCAAATTTTCAATTAAGAAAATTGCTCCCTACAGAACGCTATTATATGACCTCTCTACGTGGTATACCATATAATAGTCACCTTACCAACCGCCCACAACATAGACACAAATATCATACATAAACATGTAAACATAAATATACATATAGCATAAATGCATATAATATAATGCAATGTGTTGTGGATAGAGTGTTGCAGATAGAAGGCTCAGTTTTCAATCAAAATAAATTGCCACTTTAATGAACAACAAATTCTGGCCTTAAGTATATTTAAAGATTAACACAGTATAGAAGCTCCACCGTTGATGTGTACAATAACCAACAGATGTAGGACTTCTCAGTTCCATAGTACTTCATTTCCTGCCAACACAGTTAAATATTCTTCCAAACAAACTTGCTGTGTAACGCTGTCTGTTCTATCAAAAATGTCAATAAACGTTGACCTAGATACCGCATACGCTGACAGGACAGGTCATACTGACATCGACTGTAGAGTTGTACTGCTGGTGTTCACGTGTGTCGTAACAGGCCACAGGAAACGGTCTGGTCACAGTAGCTGACTTCTCAAAATGTTTACTGTGCAGGTTGACCCAGAAAGCTGGCCTATGTAACTGGAATGAATGTTTGCATGTACTCGTCTGCTTGATGAGAGTACGTAGTCAACTCAAACCCGGCACAGTGTTGGTCATACAGGTCACCTTGTCCCGGAACGTAATGAGGCTCCGACAAGAATGTAGTGTTGACAATGAGTGTAAATATGAGTGTCAATACGTGAATGCATTAAATGGTTCTGTGTAGTTGACAATTTGGTAGCAATGCACTCATACTCTCACGGTTGGAAGTCAATGATTACTGGAACTACTGTAGACGTTTGAGACAGTTTAATGACACACACTCTGACAGCACGGTTGACAGTCATTGGAACAGGTTGACACAATAAATCATTGATACTTGACAAATGGGTGGCAACATCAATTTGGCAATCTCCTAGCATGTAAATATAATCGGACGATAGGAGCAAATATATAGTTATGAGAGTCTATCGTCTCATACCTCCACTGACTAGTAGCATCAGTTGGAGTTAACAATAACAATGGTCCTCACAATGCTCCCCTACAGACCCTCTGCTGACTATGTCTTTCAGGCTAAGTCTTTTAGGCTTTAAATTCAACAGGGTCTTTCTTTTAAGGTTGACCATCTCAAATAACGAAGAGTAGACTTCAATACAACGTAGGTCTTGGTATCACCACCAGGTAATAAGATTTCTCCGTTCTCTGATTGACAATTCAAGTAGACCAACAGTGGGAATCAAAATGGCGCCGGTCCAAGTGAGCGACGTTCATCCAAAAGATATCCTCACTACAAATGAAAGTTCCGTTCATTTGCTCATCTAATGTCTTTGGGGTTTTCATACCCATAAGAAATGTTACATATGTCTACTCACAGTGCTGCTAGTACTGGAATCGTCTAAATGCGATCCATCAAATATATAGATAGATGATATAACATCTATGGCGTCGTTAGGCCTAAGTAAGGTTTTTAGAAAATGTTCTTTCTTTACCTTCAGTTCAGAAAATACAAGTAACTAGCACACTAATATATATATTCTGGGAGCAGTATCGCCCATCATAGAATACTGAGAGAAAACTCCTCTCTTTCCCAGAATCAATCATAATGGCGAAAAACTTCGGACTCTCATATGTCCGACAGCCTTCAAGATCCGTCCGTCTTCACGGAAGCCCCAACGACGACTCAACGTCTCATTGGGCATGCGCTAAAGTTAACCTTTCAACTATATTCAAGTGGGGGCGACTGTATATTTACTTTCACTCGAAGCATAAAATGAGTATTCGCCCTTTGACTAGAGTCCTAATCTTAGACTCAAAATATTACCAAATATTTTCAAACATAACGAGTATACAAACTAATAAATATCTTCCTATATATATCTCTCTATATATACATTGCCACCAGTAATCTGTTGGTAACACTAGGTCAATTGCTACAGCAACCATTTTGCATTTACCCTGGAATTGCCCATACACATCATACACAAATGTTCCAGCGTTACGCCATGTTACTTTCTTGAACACACCCAGGGTATCTGGGAGGATGTGGGCATTTTTAGAGTGGTTCATTACTTTTCTTGCCACTATCTTTTCAAGTAATTTACCATAGACATTCTGTAGTGTGATAATTCAATAGCTGCTGAGGATCTCTTACAGCTGAACATCATACTAATGATAAAATAATTTGCTGTTGTGCGGAGCTGTAATCTTTAACAATTAATTAATTGGTTAAAATTTGTTTAATCGATTAATTGATAAAACAAATTTTAACTAATTATTGCATTTTTAGCAAAGTTTATTTTTTGTTGCTTAAGTGCAAGAACATTTGCTTTGTTAGAGGTTTATGACATGGAATTTAGTAAGTATGGTCAATAATAATAAATTTTTTGGTTGTAACTTTTCAGTATTTTCTTTACATTTTCAGGATGATATTACCTTACAAAAAAGTAAAATAAATAAAGTCCTTGTTATGAGTAAATTCTTAACAGTTTTCTATTGCCCTCAAACATTGCTTTGCGAGCTGATTTCCTATTTACAATTCGTTACTACTACAACACAGGAAGTAGTTCACATCGTTTGCAAATAAATTAAGGGGCTGCTGTAAAAACAGGCGGCGTTTGCCGGGCTATGATCGAATATTCGATCTAGTTACCGTCCTCTTTGGCCCCGTGTCTCCGTGTGAGAAGGTTGTTTTGAACCGTGCTCATGAATATGTACTTTAAGTACTGAGATTCATATGTGTATTTCAGCTAGGTTGTCTACCAGATAGAGCCTAGCCTGATTATATTTCTAAGGACATGTCAGCGCTGAATGGATGTGGAAAGGATGTGTAATTTAATATAAATAAATTCAGCAAGATGACTCTGACAGTGTTCTGATAGTTTACAGACGCTAGACTTACATATAGACTGGCTAGTGAGTGCCTGTCATGAAATATTCTAATCCACATATATAAATTATTAGGTAAATATTAAGCCTAACAAATAAAATTAATAAAGAGAAGAGCAATGGGAAAATGACAGTGCTGTCACCAAGAATGTACTCGAAATCCCCCTTGTTTTCTGCTTCGTCTGCAAATTGTAACGCTTTCACGTTGATAGTAAAAGCTTACTGTATTATACCCGCTTTCTTCAATGAAACGTGTGCTGCATTTCTAAGAAAAACATTGAGACGTACTGCGTAATGACCTAAATTAATCCTAACATTAATTATATTACGTTACCAAAACGAACGAACAGATGGACAAAAGGATGGCGAGAGGGGAGGGCTGGAAATCAGGAACGCATGCAACACGCGACGCGCGATATACAAATGCTGGCATCACGCGTGTAAGTCTACAAGCACTAACTTTTTCAGACGGACAGTGATAAAATACACTACCCTTTCCCAGAGTTAGGTTTATAAATCATAACAGACTCTTATTAGAAAAGATAACAATAGATGGGTTTACGTTTGAACACATAACAGTACCCAGACAGCACATCTTCCAAACAGGAGGTAGAAGAAATTGCATATTTTGAACGCAGCCACGTAGCTCCTTTAAATTAGTATTATTGGGTTCCTTAGGGCTTGCTGACAAATAATATGTAAAACGTTACGCAAATAGTCCAGGAATTAATAAATTATACCCAAAATAAAATATTGGGGGTGCCTGACAGCATAAAATCATTTCTGCTCATAAGATTTTTTTTTTAACGTGTTTGGAAAAAATTTACGTTACAGAAATAGCCTACCATGTAAACTTCAAATTGATTGGAGCGCAACAAATGAAAGCCTAACCACGATTGGTCGGGCTATAAATACTATCTTGGTTGTTAGGGGAGACGGGAAAAGATAACATTTTTTCAAACACTTGTCGAAACGTGGCTCATTGGCCAGTCTCGCTGATATACACACTTGGGAGCGTTAGTTCGAAACCACTTGTTTAAATACACTTGATAAAGCATCAGTGCGTTGAAGCCAGCTTATATTTGGCTCAATAAAAGCCTGGAAGATAAGCAGAAGGAAATTTGTGCCAGTTTGTGCCAGAATTCATTGCTAATCAACGTATCTGTGTTATTCGTATGAATTGTGGTAAGCTTGAACCATTTAATATCTTTTAATGAAAATTGAATGTGAATTGTTGATTTATGCCTGTATATATATGTGTAGTTCAGTGGCAAACGTGAGGTAAAGCCTAAAATGCTCCAGCCTGAACAGAGGGTGTCGGAGAGAAGTAAAAACGGCATGGAATGGCCAAATAGTACACTGACACCTGGATGATTGACTAGAAAGAAATAATGCTGGAAGTGCAGAGGCATAGTGACCATTAAGGATGGTAATGCTGGTATAAAGTATTTCAGATGAAGCTGACTGTTGGCCTAACGCTCTGAACGCAATGTTTGTGCTGTATTGTGATCAGTGTAAAAGAGAATATAAATTAGTTATGAAGTAGAAGGTACATCCTTCTTGATTTCAGGGACAGTGGTCTTGATGGTACTGAGCAGCATCTGGTCAGAGATTTGCTGAATCCAGTGTCGGACAGCATACTCCTTGGTCCTTTTAGCTATCAGTGAGGTGTCTCCAGAGCCCAGAAGAGAATTCGAGCAGAGGAGTCCTCTCCTGCCGCCATCACTCAAGATAAGCAGAGTTGGCCAGCTGAGCTCAACATTATGTCCCCTCATCTTGAAATAACTTTATAAAAATACCATTCAGAGGGGAATTTACTTGTCTTAAAATCAGGAACTGTGAATATCTCCAATAATAGTCCCTAAAGACAAACTATTGAAGTCATGATGACCAATACCAACAGAGCTTGAACAAAACAAAACCAGTATTACCTCATTTTACTACTACACAACTGACACACATAGAACATTTGTACTAATATATGTCACTACAATATTCATATTAAATACATTCTGTACATAACTTGTAATTTAAATTGATTGTGATTCCTGGTTCCCTTGTAGTTGAATCAGGACACATATTCATTCATGCCAGTAATGAATACATGTTGTTATTTGAAAGTTTATCAGTGACTCTTTTAAGATATCTTTGTAGAGTGTTATATGTATGTGAGTGTCACAGTGTTGTCAAGAGTAGTGGATTAAATTAAATTGTTTATCTGTCTGTTGTTGTGACTTACACTTCACCATACTCATACCCTAGACACATAACGTAGCATCACACTATTCCAGAATAATTCTGACTGAGATAAAGAGATATGTGGTAGCAAGTAAGGTTATCTATAATACACTACTTTTAATAGATATAGATACCTTCACAGCTGATCTCAGTCAGTACACTAAGTCCCCTATAAATATTTATAACATCCCACTTCACCACATATATTGGGGTCTCGCTCTTGGGATTTTGAATCTTTCACTATTAAAAAATATTGGGGGGTAATTCACTTCAGGGAATATAAGAATTAAAAGGTATCCTTGGGTGGAATTAAATAAGGTTGAGCTCACGGTGCCTGTGTTGTCCATTAGAGATTGAATTGTTGGTTAGACATTGTATAAATTTACATTATAGACAATGGCGGACCTGGCCAAATTTCGATCTGCTGCGGTTCAGACTGCAAAAGAGTTAGGATTAGATGGGCAAGTTATGGTTGCCTATGTCACAACGGAATGTGACAAATTTATTGAACGCGAAGAAAGAAGATTAGAAAAAGAAGCCGAAAGAAGGTTAGAGGCTGAAAGGGAAATTAAGAAGTTACAATTTGAAGCTGAGGCTGAGACTAAGAGGTTGCAGATTGAGGCTGACAAAGAGGCTAAAGCATTGGAAGCCGAGGAAAGAAGACAAGCTGCAGAAAGGGAAGAGAGGAAATTAGCTGCAGAAAGGGAAGCAGAAGATAAAAGATTACAAAGGGAACATGAATTACGACTAAGGGAGTTGGAGTTTCAAGGCCATGCTCCTGAAAATGGTGCCAGTCCCTTTGCCTCTGATGCTACGGTTACTCAGGGAGCCTCAACCTCAGCTATGAATTTTCATTTAGATCATTTTGTTGAGAAAGACGATGATATTGAGAGCTACCTAAATAGGTATGAACTATTAGCTACCACGTATGGGTTAGAGAGAGAAAGGTGGAGCTTAAAGTTATCTCAGGGACTTCGTGGGGCAGCTTATGAAGTTTTTGCAAAAATGAGCAGAGGTGATCAGGAAAATTATGACATGCTAAAGCAGGCTCTTTTGTTAAGGTATGAAAAGAATGCAGAGTTTTACAGGAAAAAATTTAGGAATGCTAAACTACTGTCAGGTGAAACCTATCACCAGTTCTCTGCACGCATAGAGACATACTTGGAGAAATGGACTTCTCTGGGGAAAACCCAAGATCTTAAGGAAATGGTCCTTATAGAGCAACTAAGAGAGTCCATGGCTCCAGACCTGAGAAAGTTTCTCATGGAACAAGGTGCAGAGAGGCTGGGTGAGTTGCTAAATGTTGCTGAAAGGTATCAAGCAGCTCAAGCAGAGGTAACAGGTAATAAAAAGAAACAGGTGGATAACTTTAGGGCACCACAGAACTTTAATAAATTTGATCCTAAGGATCAAAATAAAGGTAAGCACCAATTTGATAGGCCACGGTATGAAAATAAAAATAAATTCCCACAATTCGATGAAAGGAAATATGATGAAAGAAAATCTTTCAACCAAGGAAAAAGGTGGTGTAAAAATTGTCAGATGGACAATCATGACACTGACCGTTGCAGAAGGAAACCTGTGTATATGGCAACCCTTCAGGTCAGGTCGACCTCAAGACAGGAGGAGGATATTATGTTAGATACCACTCCAGAAGAGATGAGGAAGGCACAGGCTGGGGATAAAACACTCAAGCCTTGTTTCAGAAAATTGTCAACTTGTCATACAACTCCAGGCAAGGGAGACTTTTACATGAAAAACAAGTTGATGTATAGGAAGACTGGAGCTAGATCCAATGGTCACGGACAGCTGGTTCTTCCAAAAAGATACAGGACAGACTTAATAAGGAGCCTACATGTGAAACCAGATGGGGACCATGAGAAGATAGGTACCATCATTCAAAAGGTGGCTCACAATTATTATTGGCCCAAAGCAAGATGGGACATTGAGAATTTTGTAGAAAGGTGTAGCATAGCACATGAGGGAACACCCACAAGTGGGAACATGGATCAGGACCTGGACACGCCATGGGGCAAAATCAGGCCTAACAATAAAAGGAAAAATAAATTTGATAAAGTGGACCAAATGGAATGGGAAGCCCCTTTTCACGGACAAGCTTCACTTAACTGTTTTACTATGGCCACTATGCGGAGAGTGCAAAAAGATGTCTTACCCCAGGATAAGCCGAAAATCCCTCAATCGGACTTAAACCAACTGGAGGAAGAAGATGTAGAGAGGAAATCTCTCATCAAGAATTTTAAGAGGGGAGACAGCCCCAAAAGAAAAATTGGTAGCGGTCGTTTTGTGAATGATAACCCTGGGAGGAAAAATCATCACTATAAAGCTTCGAGTGGAAGAGACCATACCGGTGCATGGACAAATAGGTCCACACAATTAAAGGTCCATATGTAGCTTTGTTAAGAACGTGGACTGATGAAAAGGCAGAGGAAAACATTACATCTTCATACCAATATGTGAATGAGCTGACCACTCGGTTAAAAACTGGCTGGAAACTTGCCAATGAAAATTTGAAACAAGCCAGGAAGAAACATGCTGCCTATTATAACAGGAAGGCGAAAGACAGAAATTTGGCTGTGGGAGAGAAGGTACTGCTTCTTTTGCCCGGGAGTCAGAATAAGTTACAAATTGGATGGCAGGGTCCATATACAGTTCTAGAGAAGGTGTCTAGAACAAATTATAAGATAGATAAGAAGGGGAAAGAAAAAATCTATCATGTGAATCTCCTGAAGAAATATTTGGAAAGAGAACATCAGGAAGAGACACACTTGTTGACCTTGTCCATCGCCATGGAGATGAAAAAGGAACCACTTTCATCATTTGAATATCCATTACACCCCTGTGAGACAGCAGCACAGGTGAAAATCAGTACACATTTAACGAAAACTCAGAAAGAGAGAGTGCAACAGGTTCTAAATAATCATGCAGAGGTGTTAACAGACCGACCAGGGCATACAAACCTATTGGAATATGATATGAAACTCATAGACTCCACACCTGTCTGTATGAAACCATATTCGATTCCGTTTGCTAAGGAAAAAGCTTTGAAGGAAGAGATAGACTATCTATTGAAGGAAGGAATTATTTCGCACAGTGAGTCTTCGTATAGCTCCGGTGTTGTACTCTTAAGGAAGCCCTCTGGAGAACATAGACTCTGTATAGATTACAGGAGACTGAATGCTATTACAGAAGGACAGGTGGATCCATTGCCGGATACAAATCAGCTGTTTGCCAGACTAAATAAAGCTAAATATTTCTCAAAAGTGGATCTGAGTAAAGGATACTATCAGATTCCAGTAAAGCCTGAGGTTAGACCATACCTAGCTTTTAGTACCTCAGAAGGACACTATGAGTTTAATAGATTGCCATTTGGATTGAAGAATGCGCCTAGTGTCTTCTCTAGAATGATGAGAAAATTATTGGATCCTCTGAATAATCCCTGTATAACAAATTTTATGGATGATATCCTTATAGCAACAGAAACATTTGAGGAACACATTGACTCTCTGAACATGCTGTTTGATCGACTTAGGGAGGCAAATTTAACAGCCCGACCAACCAAATGTTGCGTTGGATGTAAAGAATTGGAATTTTTGGGACACACAGTTTATCAGGGAAACATGACCCCTGACCCAAAGAATTTAGAGAAACTACAGAAAGCCCCGAGACCACAAACCAAGAAGGACGTGAGATCCTTTGTCTCATTATGTGGTTTCTACCAGAAGTATATCAAAAACTTTAATTCCATATGTGCACCTTTAACGGAATTGACACGTAAAGGACTTCCAGATCGCATTACATGGACACCACAATGTGAAATGACTTACCAAGAATTGAAGGAAAAGCTCACAAGTAAACCCATTTTGAAATTACCTGACTTAAGTCAAGAATTCATAGTAAGGACGGATGCAAGTAATATTGGGTTAGGTGCAACTTTACTACAGAAATCAGATGCATTGGATGGGGAATTAAGCCCAGTGGCATATGCTAGCAGAAAGTTGAATAAAGCTGAAATCAACTACTCAACTAGCGAAAAAGAATGTCTTGCAGTAATATGGGCAATAAAGAAATTCAATATTTATCTATATGGGAAGGCATTTAAGTTGCAAACTGACCACAAACCTTTATCGTTTTTAGCACAGGCTAAGCATGAGAACTCTAGGTTACTCCGATGGTCTTTGCTTCTGGCTCCATATAATTTTAGCATTGAATATATATCTGGAAAAACCAATCTGGGAGCGGATTTTTTAAGCCGCCATCCGTGTGATGAGAATCACCGTAAACCCCAGAAATAATAATAAATTTCTCTATGTGTATATAGAATAAAGGACTGACATATAATGTCTGTTTTAAGAGGGGAGGTGTCATGAAATATTCTAATCCACATATATAAATTATTAGGTAAATATTAAGCCTAACAAATAAAATTAATAAAGAGAAGAGCAATGGGAAAATGACAGTGCTGTCACCAAGAATGTACTCGAAATCCCCCTTGTTTTCTGCTTCGTCTGCAAATTGTAACGCTTTCACGTTGATAGTAAAAGCTTACTGTATTATACCCGCTTTCTTCAATGAAACGTGTGCTGCATTTCTAAGAAAAACATTGAGACGTACTGCGTAATGACCTAAATTAATCCTAACATTAATTATATTACGTTACCAAAACGAACGAACAGATGGACAAAAGGATGGCGAGAGGGGAGGGCTGGAAATCAGGAACGCATGCAACACGCGACGCGCGATATACAAATGCTGGCATCACGCGTGTAAGTCTACAAGCACTAACTTTTTCAGACGGACAGTGATAAAATACACTACCCTTTCCCAGAGTTAGGTTTATAAATCATAACAGACTCTTATTAGAAAAGATAACAATAGATGGGTTTACGTTTGAACACATAACAGTACCCAGACAGCACATCTTCCAAACAGGAGGTAGAAGAAATTGCATATTTTGAACGCAGCCACGTAGCTCCTTTAAATTAGTATTTTTGGGTTCCTTAGGGCTTGCTGACAAATAATATGTAAAACGTTACGCAAATAGTCCAGGAATTAATAAATTATACCCAAAATAAAATATTGGGGGTGCCTGACAGCATAAAATCATTTCTGCTCATAAGATTTTTTTTTAACGTGTTTGAAAAAAATTTACGTTACAGAAATAGCCTACCATGTAAACTTCAAATTGATTGGAGCGCAACAAATGAAAGCCTAACCACGATTGGTCGGGCTATAAATACTATCTTGGTTGTTAGGGGAGACGGGAAAAGATAACATTTTTTCAAACACTTGTCGAAACGTGGCTCATTGGCCAGTCTCGCTGATATACACACTTGGGAGCGTTAGTTCGAAACCACTTGTTTAAATACACTTGATAAAGCATCAGTGCGTTGAAGCCAGCTTATATTTGGCTCAATAAAAGCCTGGAAGATAAGCAGAAGGAAATTTGTGCCAGTTTGTGCCAGAATTCATTGCTAATCAACGTATCTGTGTTATTCGTATGAATTGTGGTAAGCTTGAACCATTTAATATCTTTTAATGAAAATTGAATGTGAATTGTTGATTTATGCCTGTATATATATGTGTAGTTCAGTGGCAAACGTGAGGTAAAGCCTAAAATGCTCCAGCCTGAACAGAGGGGGTCGGAGAGAAGTAAAACGGCATGGAATGGCCAAACAGTACACTGACATCTGGATGATTGACTAGAAAGAAATAATGCTGGAAGTGCAGAGGCGTAGTGACCATTAAGGATGGTAATGCTGGTATAAAGTATTTCAGATGAAGCTGACTGTTGGCCTAACGCTCTGAACGCAATGTTTGTGCTGTATTGTGATCAGTGTAAAAGAGAATATAAATTAGTTATGAAGTAGAAGGTACATCCTTCTTGATTTCAGGGACAGTGGTCTTGATGGTACTGAGCAGCATCTGGTCAGAGATTTGCTGAATCCAGTGTCGGA
The DNA here is from genome assembly GCA_024509875.1 of Oreohelix idahoensis. Lineage (NCBI taxonomy): Eukaryota > Metazoa > Mollusca > Gastropoda > Stylommatophora > Oreohelicidae > Oreohelix > Oreohelix idahoensis. The sequence continues at coordinate 112,903 of JAMPIV010008041.1, read as the reverse complement.
CAGCATACTCCTTGGTCCTTTTAGCTATCAGTGAGGTGTCTCCAGAGCCCAGAAGAGAATTCGAGCAGAGGAGTCCTCTCCTGCCGCCATCACTCAAGATAAGCAGAGTTGGCCAGCTGAGCTCAACATTATGTCCCCTCATCTTGAAATAACTTTATAAAAATACCATTCAGAGGGGAATTTACTTGTCTTAAAATCAGGAACTGTGAATATCTCCAATAATAGTCCCTAAAGACAAACTATTGAAGTCATGATGACCAATACCAACAGAGCTTGAACAAAACAAAACCAGTATTACCTCATTTTACTACTACACAACTGACACACATAGAACATTTGTACTAATATATGTCACTACAATATTCATATTAAATACATTCTGTACATAACTTGTAATTTAAATTGATTGTGATTCCTGGTTCCCTTGTAGTTGAATCAGGACACATATTCATTCATGCCAGTAATGAATACATGTTGTTATTTGAAAGTTTATCAGTGACTCTTTTAAGATATCTTTGTAGAGTGTTATATGTATGTGAGTGTCACAGTGTTGTCAAGAGTAGTGGATTAAATTAAATTGTTTATCTGTCTGTTGTTGTGACTTACACTTCACCATACTCATACCCTAGACACATAACGTAGCATCACACTATTCCAGAATAATTCTGACTGAGATAAAGAGATATGTGGTAGCAAGTAAGGTTATCTATAATACACTACTTTTAATAGATATAGATACCTTCACAGCTGATCTCAGTCAGTACACTAAGTCCCCTATAAATATTTATAACATCCCACTTCACCACAGTGCCATTGTCTTATTCATTGAAGCAGTTACTGAGGAGCCGAGTTCTGTTAATAAATTCTACATGTGTGAAACGTCTTTCAGGCAGTATCGAGTTTTTATACTGTTACACTGTGCCTTACGTTTCGTTGAACTCTGCTGAATGGACTGTAGTACACTAACCCTAGACACCTTGGACACCAGAGTCCAGCATCTTCAAATACTCTAAGAAACTGAACCCAACATTCCTTAGCGATTTAAAAAAAAACATTTATTTATGATTTTTTTATAATCTATCAAATTATTTGAAATTAATCTATTAATCTTCAATTAAAGAAATTTGATTAAGATTTTTTAAATCAATTCCAGCCCTACAATTGTGTAATGCCATGTGAAGGTAGACGTTTGCTATTGACTTTTAAGAATGATAGTTCATGGATGTATTCGTGAGCATTATGTAGTACACATTTATTTTCGTAGCCATTTTAACTAGGCTTATGTATGAAAACACCCGTGTGTTACCGGGGCCCGAAAGGGGAGCAAAGAATAGTAACACTGTCCCCTGCCAAGCATGTCGTAGAAAGCGACTAAGGAGGGTTGGGCATGGGGCCGGTTACCCCATCCTGTAAAAAATTTAAACCACAAAAAACTTCAACAAATATGGACAAGTCAAATAAAGAAAATAAAACACAGCCATCCAAGACAGGGGAAGGTCCTCTCGCGGGGAGGCGTATGATGCAACACAGAGAAAGCCGAAAGGAGTCTGTGTTGCTGACTAACCTTCTTTCTTCTAGGAGAACTTCCAGATTTGGCACCTGGAATGTTCGGACATTAAACGAACAAGGGAAAGTGGCGCAAGTGGCAGCAGAAATGAGGGAATACAAAATCGAGGTTTTGGGAATGTGTGAAACAAAGTGGAAGGGGGTAGACAGGAAGAAACTCATCACAGGTGAATTGGTGCTGTCCTCAGGACATGAAGACGAAAGTTCATACCACAGTGAAGGGGTAGCTCTTATGTTATCTAAAGAAGCACAGAAAGCACTCATTGAATGGGAAGCTGTTGGACCCAGAATAATAACAGCTACTTTCAAAACAGCTAAAAAGAAAATTCAGTAAATGTCATCCAATGTTATGCACCAACTAATGACAAAGAAGAGTCTGTGAAAGAAGCATTTTATACTAAACTACAGGAAATTATGGATAAAGTAAAAAGAAGAGACATCACAATTTTGATGGGTGACATGAATGCAAAGATAGGTACAGTCAACACCGGATTTGAAGAAGTCATGGGAAAACATGGGCTAGGAGTAATGAATGAAAATGGAGAACTATTCTGATGCGTGATGCCATATGATGATGGATGGCATCCGCATGTCTGGTTTTGTGTAGAGTGTAGATGTGTTCAGTCAAAACAATGTTCATGCAACAATAACAGGGCAATCCACATAGGACGTCAGTAAACTCACGACGTATAAAGTCAATGAGTCTTGAAACAGCCGTTGACGTTTTTCTTCATTATTTATTGTGGACGCCACAGTGACAAAATGGTTACGCAAATGTGTAGGCACATCAAACAGTCATTATCACAGCAACATTCAATACAGCAATAAACGGTAGACAGCATTACAATGATGAGTCAGATGCATGTTATATTTCATAGTGCTGTAAATGTAGTCAGGTGGAAAACTCCATCCTTTTCTATAACAGCCAGGAGATAACCAGATGTATGAGATCAGTTCACTCTCCTTAGTTTGACTTCAGCAAGACAGACACGTCTGCCGAAGTATAAATAATGTCCTCAAGAATATCCTCTAGATAATAAAGGTTTTCTAAACCTAGTTCATTTAACAAAGTAGCAAGTAATGGTCCTTGGTACATGCATCAACCGATGCAGTACAATGCAGCGACATGTGAGCTGGGAAAAAACATCTCGTGACGACGACTTTCGGAGACAGGCTATGAATCGAAATCGCTCACGACCCAAAATCGATAGAGTTAATGAAAGAGTCAATTTACCTTGCTTTCATGAAATACACAGAAATATCACGCCTCCCGACATGTGGGAAACACTAGAGGTATTATCTCGAATAAACGAAATATCCATTAAGAGGACTACACATCCCTGACAGAACAAAAATAGCGGAGATCCCCTCTTCAACGAGGCATCTCTTTCGCCATTCCAAATCGCTCACTCCCACTAGAGGTGGGCGGAAACCGATCGACAAACAACAAGACAAGTCATGCGCAGTCCAGCGCAAAAATGACCACAGCTCAAAAGTTAACTGCATTCGATACCAACGCGAGAAGACAAATGCTTACCGAGAAAAGTGACTATAAATTCCAAGCAGTTGTTGCCCTTGCGTTATAAAACAGATATTGAAATAAAACGATGTTGCGAGAATTTATCACGCATGAATGCAAAGATAGGTACAGTCAACACCGGATTTGAAGAAGTCATGGGAAAACATGGGCTAGGAGTAATGAATGAAAATGGAGAACTATTCGCAAACTTCTGTGCTTCAAATCAACTGGCTATAGGAGGAAGCATGTTTCCACATAAGAGAATTCACAAGGCAACATGGATATCACCAGATCATAGAACAGAAAATCAGATTGATCATATATGCATAAACAAGAAGTTTAGATCATCATTGCAGGATGTAAAGGTATATAGAGGAGCAGATGTGGCATCAGATCACCATCTTCTGATAGCCAAAATAAAAATGAAACTCAAGAGATATGCAACAATGCAAAATTATAGACAACAGTATAATGTAGGACAGCTAAGAAATCAAGAAACAAGAGACAAATTTGCGGTCACAGTATCCAACAAATTCCAAGTGCTCCAATAGCTGGAAGATGTAGAGAATACAGAAGACTATTGGCAGCAGGTCAAAACTGTATGGAAGGAGACATGTGAAGAAATACTGGGGAAAAGGGAAAGACAACAAAAAGCATGGATAACAACAGAAACCATCAATAAGATAAAAGACAGAAAAACAAGAAAGCAGAGTTAAACACAAGCAAAACCAGAAGTTCCAAAGCCAAGGCTCAAGAAGTGTACACAGAAGCAAACAAAGAAGTAAAAAGAAGTATCAAAAGAGACAAGAGGAAGTATATTGAGGAGTTGGCAAGAGAGGCAGTAGATGCTGCAGCCAAAGGAAATATGAGAGAACTGTATAGCAGCACAAAGAAGCTAACAGGGAAATACAAGCAAACAAGCTGCCTCATAAAAGACAAGAATGGGAAACTGCTCAGCAATATACAAGAGCAAATGAAGAGGTGGACAGAATATTTTGGGGACCTTCTCAATAGACCAGCTCCACAAAACCCGCCGGACATCCAGCCAGCAGAAGAAGAGCTACAAATTAACGGTGAAAGACCAACGAAGGAAGAAATAAAGAAAGCCATAAAGCTTCTAAGAGATGGAAAAGCGTCTGGACCTGATGGCATTCCAGCAGAGGCCATCAAAGCAGATATCGACACGGCTACAGAGATGTTATATAAATTACTTGGTAAAGTCTGGGAAAAGGAAGAGATACCAGCAGAATGGAAGGAAGGATATCTGGTTAAGTTGCCTAAGAAGGGAAATTTACAAGAGTGCACAAATTATAGAGGAATAATGTTACTATCAGTGCCAGGAAAAGTATTAAACAGGATTATCCTTGAGAGATTAAAAGAGTCCATAGACAAGAAAACTGAGAGATGAACAAGCAGGTTTTGCGACAAAACAGATCATGTACAGACCAGATAGCCACTTTGAGAATAATAGTTGAACAAAGTCTGGAATGGAATTCACCACTATACATCGGATTTGTGGACTACGAAAAGGCATTTGACAGTGTAGACAGAGAATCACTTTGGAAATTGTTGAGGCATTATGGAGTTCCCCTGAAGATCATTAATTTAATAAAGAAAACATATGAAGACATGACATGCAGAGTTCTTCACGAAGGACAGCTTACAGAACCGTTTGGGATAAGAACAGGAGTGCGACAGGGATGCCTCTTGTCTCCATTTCTTTTCTTGCTGGCAATAGATTGGGTTATGAGATCATCGGCAACACACAACAGAAATGGAATCCAGTGGACTCTGACTAAGCAGTTGGATGATCTGGATTTTGCTGATGACTTGGCTCTTCTGTCCCATAGCCGTAATCAGATGCAGAACAAATTGAAAACACTTGATGAGAGGTCACAGCAATTGGGTCTGAAAATACACAGGGAAAAGACAAAAATAATGCGAATAAATGCAGGTAATGATAACAGGGTTGAACTTGAAGAAACACCAATACAAGATGTAGAATCATACACATATCTTGGCAGTAATATAGACAAAGTTGGAGGGACAGACAGCGATATCAAAATAAGAATACAAAAGGCAAGAGGAGCTTTCATTGCATTGGGAAATATATGGAGATCAAGAGAAATAGGATCCAACACGAAAATAAGAATCTTCAACTCAAATGTGAAGTCAGTCCTATTGTATGGCTCAGAGACATGGAGAACAACAAAGACAACAACCAAAAAGCTACAGACTTTCATAAATGGGTGCTTGCGTAGAATTGAGGGATTAAAATGGTATGACAAGGTTACCAACGTGGAACTGATGACAAGAACTAGACAAGTGCCAGTGGAACAAGAAATGAGAAGAAGACGATGGCGATGGATAGGACACACACTGAGAAAACCTGTTGATAGCATTACAAGGCAGTCCTTGTTCTGGAACCCCCAGGGCAAGAGAGGCAGAGGAAGACCAAGAAGTACATGGAGAAGAGAGTTGGAAACAGAGGTGAAAATGATGAGGAGAACATCGAAAGAACTTGAGATGATGGCACGTGACAGGAGGACTTGGCATGTGTTTGTTGAAGGCCTATGCTCCTTTGGGAGTGGAGGGTTATGAATGAATTATGTATGAAATACTATTAGTAAGTACCATATATATATATATATATATATATATATATATATATATATATATATATATATATATATATTTATATATATATATATATATATATATATATATATATATATATATTATATATATATATATATATATATATATATATATATATATATATATATATTTATATTCCTCATTTGTAAGTGCTTAGAACAATTAGGACCTTCATAAATGGGACATTCATCAGTACTTTCAGTGTTATCATTATCTTTAGTTTTCATGATGTTAAAAAAAAAATGCTGAGAGTTTTTCTACAGTGACATCTTATTGAGTTATTCAAATGGTCACATGGATTCTGTTGTTCTGTTTTACATTACTAGAGAGTTGTTATTTATAACGTTTCACACACTCAGAAAACGCCACCTGCAATGTAATTTTCATATGGAAGTGTGAAATTTTACGTTTTTCATATTTACATTACATGACTTGAATTATGAGGGTACTTTATTCACTAGAGTACAAGTCCGCAACCTTTTATCTGAAATTTGACAAGCACTGAAAACCAAAAGTTTCTCATGAAATATCACTCTTGACTTAAGGAGCCTTGAGGTTTTTTTTAATTTATTTGAGAATGCGGTCAATGTTATTCCTGCAAAATCGATGTGAAGCCCCACCTGCCACGCTTGTCTTTTTTAAATTTTTTTACTGGTAACAGTCCGCAGATTCCAGTTCTGCCTGCTTTTAAGTTAACATACATGGATGGAGACCGTCACATGTGGTAGATTAAAACATATGTAAACAATATAGCTGTCATATATAGTAACCGATTCGATGACGGGGATTTTTTTTCTCCGCAGATATTGAGGAGGGGCAAGTTAAAAGACTATACTGTGTTAAATATTTGCTTTCTTAATGAAAAAATGCCAATACACACACCGATAATTAATATATAAATCTCTGATGTCATCAGTATCTTTAGCAACAAAAAAATAACTTAAAAAAAAGGTTTAAGCAAAGAATAATTGGCAGAATTGGAGGTGTCTCCCAAATGGCTATCTATATGTTGGTGGTGTCTCATCCGCAGTGTCACTTACAATGATTAAAATATCAGCAAGAGTTTCATTACGGATCATTATGAGTGTCCAAAGTGTAAGAGAAGTATGAATGTGGCTGAATGGAAGCATTTCAGTCATGGCTATAAATGGATTTGCATAGTTTGTGTGTCAGAGCACCATAAAACTCTGAGCGTTGCACAGTTAGTTGTGCTACCAGCCACACAAATGTCTGCCGCTCTCAGATAATTTAGTACTATCAATCAATACCCGTTAGCTCCCCAAGGAGCATAGGCCTTCAACGAACACATGCCAAGTCTTCCTGTCCTGTGCCATCTGCTCAAGTTCTTTCCATGTTCTCCTCATCATTTTCACCTCTGTTTCCAGTTCTCTTCTCCATCTGTTTTTTGGTCTACCTCTGCCTCACTTTCCCTGTGGATTCCAGAACAAGGACTGCCTTGTAATGCTATCAATGGGTTTCCTCAATGTGTGTCCTATCCATCGCCAGCGTCTTCTTCTCAACTTTTGTTCCACTGGCACTTGTCTGGTTCTTGTCATCAATTCCACATTTGTGACTTTGTCATACCATTTCAGTCCTTCTATTCTACGCAAGCACCCGTTTATAAAAGTCTGTAGCTTTTTGGTTGTTGTTTTTGTTGTTCTCCTTGTCTCAGAGCCATACAATAGGACTGACTTCACATTTGAGTTGAAGATTCTTATTTTTGTGTTGGACTTGATTTCTCTTGTTTTCCATATGTTTCCCAATGCAATGAAAGCTCCTCTTGCTATTTGTATTCTTATTTTGATATCACTGTGGCAAGAACATCCTCTGGATACTGTCTTGGAACAGGTCTGAATACATTGCAAACAGATTATGTGTTCTCTTGCTGTTGATGCTATTTATTATTTTGACAACCTGCAAATTAGATGCTGTCGTATGGCTCAAAAGAACTTCATGTCCACCTTCTACTACATAGATAGTAGTACTGGCTTGACGATGCTTGGTTGATGCTGTTGATTCTGGTTGTTCTGAACATTCTAACCACTTTTAAGAGAGTCTTGGATGCATATGCATATAACTTTTTATTAGTGGGAAACAACTGTTGTCTTTTTTTCAACTGGTTGTACGTGTTTGCGCTTATGACATCCACACTTGAACCTGTGTCTATCATTACAGACAGATGTGTATCTTGCATTTTAATGATTGTTCTGGGGACATCTGGTCTGTTATCCAGTGCATAAACATAAGCCTCTGAGCTGCTGTCAGTGTCTGTGGTGTTGTCCTTTTTCTCAGTAACCTGTTGAACCTTATTTTTAGGAGTGAGACAAAATTTGGCAACGTGATTTTGCTTGTGACAAATATGACACTCTATTGCAGTTTGTTGACAGTGTTCTCCTCTTTCTTCTCTATGTGTGTGGCCTGTATTTCTACAATTTCTAACGTTCTGCCAATTTGTAGTACCTCATCCAATGTAAGGGATTTTTCACTTTGAAGAATCCTTCTTCTTAACTTCGATGATGTGCATGTCTGTATGACATGATTTCTAATTTCATCATCTTGATTCTGAAATTGGCAGTGTTTTACAAGTTGGCGTAACCTCGTGACGTACTGGTCTAAATTTTCTTCACTGTTTTGAATGGCCTGTCTGAACTTGAACTGTTCATACATTGTATTCTTCTTTATTTAGGAATCATAAACATTTTATTTTAACCAAATAACTATTTTTGACAATGAAATTAAACTTAATATTGCAAAAACGTACAAAAATATTTACACATGTGATTGATAGCACAGCCGAGACACAACTGACCACACTACGTTTGGAAGTTTTTGCTACGCTCTGGTGCTTACACTAACTTGTCTACTGTATTGCATGTGCACGAGCGTAGTAGTATAAAGCATATGGACAGTAAACCTAATGAAACTGAACCTTGCACTTAGGTAATTTTGTCAAACAAGTGAATCACCAAGAAAAATGTTATTTTTTGTTTTTAATGAAAAAAGCTTTCAATTTTCAGAGTTTTTTAAATATCAGAATCTGGGATAAACTGTTAAAGACCTGCATAACTATTTTATGAAACTTTTTTTGTATTTATCTTTTTTTTTTTGTTAGTGATGAAAATTTCCATTTTTTAAGCACTTTTCATCATCTAAGTTTTTATTACATTAACTTGTGACTTTTTTCAGCACTTTTGTCACCAGGCATGTCATCTTGCTAAAGTTAGTGTGAGGTTAAAATAATAAAATTTATGCACTCTGAGAGAATGCACCTTTTTACATTACATTTATATACTGAAGCACATTAAAAACACAACACCTGTATAATCCAGGAACAGAGTGTGAAATGTAAATATAAGTGTTTACAAGTTTACATATTTGGAATCTTTATTCATTTTCCTATGAATCCATGCTGGTCATTAATTTGTACATTTGATTGTTATGAAATTCATTGCATTCTGTGCAGGCAAGGGAGAAAACCAAAAATGCAACCAATAAAAAAATTCATTCACACTATCCTCAGTATCTGGTATGTCCACCGTGTGCTTGCAAACAAGCTTGGCAGCGGCTCCGCATGAAACGCACAAGTCTCTGAAGGAAATTCCGAGAAATCAAGTCCCATTCACGTGTAAGAGCAGCTTCGAGCTGTTGCAGATTAGCTGGAGAACTTTGCCTGTAGACTCTGCATCCAAGCTCGTCCCACAGATGTTCTATAGGGGACATGTCTGGTGATAGGGCAGGCCAATCAATCGTCACAATGTTCTGCTGCTGTAGATATTGCTGCGTAATGCATTCGGTGTGCGCACGTGCGTTATCCTGCTGGAGAAGCTGCAAGTCTGGATAATTTGTGAACGCAGGAGCAACCAATGCATCCAGAACCTCATCTCAATATGTCACAGCATTAACATTTCCACGGAAGACGTGAAGAGGCAAGCGATGGTGAAAACTGAATCCTCCCCAAATGTGAATACTGCCACCTCCAAATCGGTTGTGCTGACGAACACAGCAATCTGCAAAGCGCTCTCCACACCGTCGCCAAATCCGCATACGTCCATCAGCAAAGGATATGTTGAATCTGCTCTCGTCAGTGAATAGGACAGCATTCCATTGCAGTCTAGTCCATCTGACATGTTGCTCTGCCCATTGCAGGCGCTGCTGACGATGTCTGTGAGTCAAGTTTGGCCCAACATAAGGTCGTCTTGCAGTAAGGCCTGTATCTCTGAGTCGTCGTATGACTGTCATTCGAGAGACTTGCCCACGTCTACCCACTATTGCTCTTGCTGTTTGACTTGCCGGGAGAGAACGATTCTTTAGGTGACTCAGCACAATATGACGATCTTGCGCAGGGGTAGTAACTCATGGTTGGCCACTCCGCAGTCTATCCCGGGCACTGCCAGTGGTTCCATAACGTTCATTGAGACGTACAATAGTGCTGTGGTGGCAATTCATCCTTCTGGCAATGGCCCGCGAGCTCATTCCGGTCTCCAACATACCAATGGCTCGTTGGCGATCGTTTTCAGATAGTCATGGCATTTCAAGCACATGTACTGGGTGTTTTGTCTCAACGGCCTTTTTATACCGAGTATACTGCCACAACGCGTACACATTTTCAGGGTCATAGCTGTTGGGAATCGTGTTGCACGTGTAACTTTCATTGTTTTCATGTAGTCTGTACACAAACCCGTGGGTTGAATCATGCACTTTCCATTCCAGCAGCCATTCGCTCTCTATCTCATGACAAACACGGGGAAAATCCATTCCCACACTTTTTTCCCCAGCTTCTCGGCATCAGTATATATAATAGTGGTTCATTTTTAATGTGCTTCAGTATATAAGAAAAATAGTCTTGAATTATTCAAGATTTGAATTATGTGAGGTTTGCTGGAACACATGCATAAAATGAGACATCACTGTACTTGAGTTACTCAATTTTCTCACATTAGGTTCGTACCATTGTTACCAACAGATTCTTCGTAGGCAATATATGTTTAAAGTAATATTTATCTGTCTGATGAAAGGTACTTATTAGATAATCTAAAGGAAATAACCCTTGATTGGTTTGATGTTATATTTTATTATATTCGTTATCTTCTCTGGCGTATGAATTAGATTTACGTCGGTTTGTTCCTTGTTTGAACAGAACAGATTGGTCTTGCTTGAAAAGGTTTATAACCCGAGTTAATGTTTATTACTTGACTATTTAAGGCGATTTAGTCTTATATCTTTATATCTTTTAAGGTCTAACGTCGGCCTATTTTGGAGCTGAACTCTGGGGTCAAGCGCGCTTCTGCGCATGTGTGAACGGTGTTTTGTCGTCGAGGCTTCCGTCATGTCGGTTCTGATGAACGCTGTTCGGATAGGAAAGTCCGAAGATTGGTCTCTGTGGTCATATTCTGGGAAGGAGATTGTTTCTCTGTATGACTATTATGTCAATGGTTTTCCCAGTGTTCATTCGTTACGCCAAGTGATGGCGTGTGATATGTGCTAGTGTGTTTTTCTATGACTAAGGTAACGAAGACATTTTTCTGAACTCTTTCTATGCCTAGGTGGGCAGACGTGATATCGTCCGTCCATATGATTTGTTGAATATATATAAAGACGGCATGTTACCTAGCAGCACAAAAGCTTGTTATATGCAGCAGTATTGATTACCGGACATGCAGAGCCCAATATGCACATTTGTATAAGGAACAGAGCCTTCAATTAGGTTTCATTATTCACCTTCGGTGTGAGCAATGCTCACGCAAGATGGAGCCATTTTTGACCCCGCTTTTTGTCTAGCGGATTATCGTCCGGAGAACAGGAATGCCCTTACTATCTAAGGACGAAACAGAGATCTGTCTATTATAAATCCTATTATTGATGGTTGAAGATTATCGTCATTCAACTTGCTAATTTACGAACTGTAATACTTAGCCAGAAGAGGTCCTGCCAGGGAGCCTTTTATGATAAACACTTTTGCTAGCATTAACTGATGCGATTAGTGAGTTAGGGCCTGAGATGCCAGACAATTAGGACCATGAGTGCTTGTTTGCTAAAGTCCAGTTGTACCTATATTCGACACGAATGCCTATTTGATATTGCAGACCATTTTTCAAGTATACGATGTTGTTGTCAACCTGTTCCAGTGACCGTAACCGTGATGTCAGTGTGTGTCTCATTAAATCCATGAACAAAAACGTCCACAGTAGTATACGTCAGTGACTTTTAACTAGGAGTGAGTGTGTGCCTGATTTATTAGTCAACTTTACAGAACAGTCCATGCATTCGCGTACCTGACATTTACACTCTCACTCAACGTCAACATTACCCCTTGTCAGAGCCCCAATACTCTCTGGACAAGGTGACCTGTATACCCAACACTGTGTCGGTTTCGAGTTGACTCATTCTACAACTTACTTGTATCAGCACTGACCACTGTAGGTATCAGTGGCTGACTTCTCAATAGTGTCCACTGTGACGGTTAGACCCAGAAAACAGGCCACCACTATTTCTCAGAGTAGTTAGTTATCTTTTAAGATTTAATTCACTGCTGATAATAAATTTCATTTCTCTGTTTGCAGAAAACGATCATGATAATATTGTAAACATTCATGTACCTGACACCGATCTGCAAAGGCAGAATTCACATGGTGCTGAGTCTGCAGAAGAACAGGAGATTGACATAGCCCAGTGCAGGAACTCAAATCGTTCTAGGAGAACTCAGAGCAGGTTAAGTGATGATGATCAGCCTATGCAACAGATCTCTTGTCATCAGCAGGAGCAAAGGGAATTTGGATTTCAACAGGCTCAACCAGATTCCATTATTGCCCCATCAGGATCATATTATTTTAATAGTAATAACATTTCTGTGTTATTTTGTATATCACTGTTTCATAATCCTGGTGTGAATCACTCAGTGGATACTGGTGCAGGTGATGCATATTGTTTTGGTAGGGTATTTGCACCCATTGGTCAGAGCAGTGGTTCTCTTTCTCCTCCTGTTTTTGGAGCTTCTAATCAGAGAATCGTTGAACCATCTCAGAATGTTGTTGCAGATGAGGAGAGTGATACAGATACTGAATAAACCACGAAAATGTTATACTACAAATTGAAATATTGGAAAGTTATGGATGAGGACTATGAGGAATTTAGAAGATATGTTAGGGTGTTTTAATAAACAAAGTAAATTGACCACATGTCTGAATTAGTTTATTGAACAGAAGAACAAGTAAAATACATAATAAAGTATTACTTTTGCAGTTATAATACCTTTCTAATAATTGCGTTGTCAATAATAGTAGCCAGACTTGTCTACGTAATTGTTTTGCAGTGGCACCCAAGCATGGATCCTACCACAGAAGACATCATTGTCAAACTCCAAGAGTCAGGATGTTTGAGCTTGCTACACTTTAACATCACCCTGTTTAGTTACCGGGGGTCTCTAAGGAGACAAAGAAAGAATAGTACTATTGCTCCCTCAGGCATGTCGTAAAAGGCAACTAATATGAGGTTGTGTGTGCTTGAGGCTGGCAACTTCATTGTTTAAAATAAACTGCTACAGAAACCATCAATGCAAGAGCACATGAATGCTTTAGTTCAAGCTTCCTGAAATGTAACCAGCAGCAGGGGCGGTGTTGCAGACTTTTTTTTATGGGCTAATTTCGTATGATACCATGTTCTTCTTCTGTCTTTTACTGACTATCATGTTCTGCTGCAACAGTGGATTAATTTTGAGTTTCAGACATATGAGTGTACGCGTTTAGTCAATAAACTTCATTTCGTATTTGATCTTTTGTTGTGTTTTAGTATTTCTTTAAATTCTTATTAACATGATAGAGTTTTACACATTGACCAACGCGTTGAAGGTCAATGGTCAATTCAACACAACAGTCTGAACTGTAACTTTATGTACTACTTCACAGGATAAGTCTCGTATGGACGACTTCACATATTTTAATAGCTCCAATATATACAGCATGAGTTATTGAAAATAAAATATTTTCCACATTGAAAGAAACTGGATACATCACAGTTCGTAGTGTATAATGCACAAGACATTGTGCGTTCATTATTTAACCGTCATAATGATTGTTCATTATCCTTATCCAAATACTTGGCACATTATCATATTTAAGCAGCATTAATACATTTCTGCTAATTATTCCATTATTGCTTAGGATCAATGCTTAACATTCACGTCAGAACTTTGTCTGTATAATATTCTCAATTTGGCATCACTAGCCAGGCTACACTAGCCATATCGCTTTCATTAGAGTTATACATTAATTTCGCGTTCGTAATTCTAGAATATCGCGTATACAAATTCTTGCGTTTTATTCTTAACGCTTTACACAATTATGGACTCACCGGTCCTTAAACACATATTATTAATATCAGCTTTAAAAGTATACACATCGACGGTTATATACATTAGCTAGTGGTTCTACCACATAATTCAAAACACTGCCATATGTCCGAAGGCTACACTAAGACTCTCTCGTTTCTAGGCCTAACGCGTCATCCAACGTTTTACGCGTGCCCTTTGAAGTCTAGTTAGTTGAGGTGTTGCATGATGCAACAATTCAAATCAAGATAAACCAAAATGCTCGTAAATCATGCAACAATTTTCAACAGGTGGATCTATACTCAATAAGGAGGGAAACAAAAATTTTAACATTACATGTTGTCAAGATGGATCCAGAATATTGAGAATCACTCGATACCTGGCTGGAGGTGTAGGGTATTTTCAGCCAACACCTCTCACACAAAGCTCTGTAACAAATCGTTGCCTTTGTACTGCTATATTCCATCTACGCTTCATCTTGTTTTGAGAAAAACACGTTCAAAAGTTTTGGGTTACCAGTTGAAAAGAAGGAGATGTCACATTAAAATGAAATTGTTCATAACAATCCAAACTGTTAACTAAGATATTGTGAAAGATGGTAGATTAAACTATTTCATGTTGATTTATGATCTCGGGTCAATTTTGGCCAAAAGTGGAGATAGAATAAAGCAGAACTAAGGCAATGAAATCACAAGTACAGTTGGAAGTATGTAGCTTGCTGTTATTGAGCAGAAAGATAATACTTTGAACCAGCCAACAAGGTCATTTTCAATGAATAACCTGTCATAGCCTGTTAAATGTGCTTTCATAATGTTACCAAAATTCTAAAAGTCAACAAGATGCATTCAGAGTCCCAGAAGATAGTTGCCACGATCTTCTTTCCTTAAAGAGTTTTTCAGTTTTCTTTGGTGGGAGGCACTGATGAGTGATTCCTTATAGTGAACACTTGCTTTGACATAAGCGTCCGGAGATGGACAAACGTTTCGGCCTCCATAACAGCTGTCTACAGAACCTGACCTATTTCTCTATTGTAGCATGTTTAGTGCAGTAGACTATCCTGTCGAAGTGGCCTTTTGACAATGAACCTTGGAGTTGTATCCAGGGGCACACATTTTGCATTACCCTAAATGCTCTCCAACAATTTTGTGCATGGCACCTGATGAGATTCTTAACCCATTAGCAGTGTCAGTTTGTCTAATGCTTCCGTTGTTCCATATCATCCATCAGTGCTCCAGACATTCTCATCCTTAGAGGAATAGTTTGGGCACCCAGGTTGCTGCTCATTTTGAATGTCTAACCTGCCTGTCTTCATATCTTTCCTAACAAGCCTTGTCTCATAGTAAAAGTCTCAAGTCGAGACACAAGTCCCTAACCATCAGTTGCTACATCTAAACTCCATCTACAAGAAAAATCACAGTAAATAACTAAAATGCTGAAATAACCCACAGAAAAAATATATAGTCAAAACAATACTGATAAAAGATTGCAATCTACCAGACATTAGAGAAATAACCAAATGATCAGAAGTGAAAGATACAGTGAGAAAGGTAGAAGAAATCCTGAAAACCATGGAAAACATTCCGCAGCAAGTAGCTAAAGATGTGGCTAAATTAGCAGAACTCAAAGAGGAGAATGAAGAGTTACTGAAAAGGATTGTCAGAAAATCAAATCATGAATGAGCAAATATAAACAGATAAAAACCAACAAGAAGAAGAACTGTGGAAGAAAAATATGTCAGATTGTCAAAAACTTAATGCTGATACATCAAACATTATGAAAGCCTTTATACTGAATCTTCAAAGTGAAATACAAACTCACTTAATTAAAGAAACCAAAACTCTGGGGGACTTTGTTATTAACAAGTAAATCACAATATTAAACATTTTCAGAGTAAAACGCTATTTTAAAATAAACTTAAAAATTAAAAAACGGAAGTGCAGAATATTAGAATAATACATTGGAATTGCAGAAGTGCTAAAAAATAATATATACCAGCATTAACTGGCATGTTTAAACATCCTAAAATAATATTTGCCATTCCAAAAACTAATCTTAATCCCAGTCAATGTTTAACCATCCCTAAATATAAAATCTTTCAAAATGGTAGGAAAGAAACTCAAAAAGAAGGAGGTGTGGCATATCTAGTTCATAAAATGTATATAATAACTGACTGAGAATCATTTGGAACAGAACAATTTGAAGGAGCTACAAGAGTATCTAATGAGTTAGAAGAAATAAAAATAGTTAACATCTAATGTTCAAACAGAAACATAAATGAAAGAGATATCACGGACGTGAATAAAAGAATAAACAAAAAAACTGTTGTTCGTTCATCACGGGTGATGAAGACCACTTTGTTCATCCTATTACACTGGACAACAGCTAAAATGTATCCGAGATAATAGGGTTAATTTGGACATGCTGATCACGAATATGAACTTAAAAATCGCGAATTAGCTCTAGTTTTCAAGATCCCGGGGGAGGGGGGGGGGGGGTGACTTCACCTTTCAGATGCGAATGACCCAGTCCTTCTCTTTTCTATAGCCCTGGCGCGTGATTCCCCACGAGACGGAAAGCCTTGAGCGCCAATTGGATGACGCAATCTGTAGCAGTCATTGCAACCACATTTCCTCCTTGTCATCATTTGTGTTGTGGATTCTGTGAGTGCAGATGTGTCGTTCAAGATGCCTCGTGAATGTGTGAACAGTGCGGATTATTTTTGCTATATTTGCGGACAAATAACTTTGCTATCACAAAGGCGACCCATTACACCGATGATAAAGAAAGCTTACAGCCTTTATTTTGGTTGTGAGATCGGTGACCAGGACCGGTATTGGACCCCACACATATGTTGTCAATCCTGTGCAACGAATCTGCGCTGCTGGTTGAACCGAAAAGGACGATCGATGCGTGTTGCAGTTCTAATGATGTGGAGGGACCCGATAAACCATCTTAATGATTGTTACTTTTGCATGACTCATCCAATTGGACATGGTATTTCTAAGAAGAAAAAGCGGCCTGTGACCTATCCGAATATTCCCTCTGCTATGCAGCCAGTGCCTCACGGGGAAGGACTTCCTGTTCCGGACCCACCAGAATCTTATACTCTGGATGATGAAGAAGATAATAAGGCCAGTGAACATCCGTCACCCGTGAAAGCATCTACATCAAGAGATCCTGATTTCTTGCCTATTGAAGAGTCTGCACAGCCACATAAAATTACCCAGAGTGAATTGAATGATCTAGTGAGAGATCTGGAATTGCCAAAAAATAAAGCAGAGCTGTTGGGGTCCAGACTGCAGCAATGGAATCTTCTAGAAGAGAATGTGCATGTATCTGTGTTTCGTGCTAGGCAAAAAGATCTGCTTCCATATTTCAAAATGACAGATAACCTCATTGCTTGCGTTGATATAGTGGGTCTGATGGCAGCACTACACATCAACTACAAAGACGACGATTGGAAAAAATAACATAGAACAGTCTTCCCAGTCATTTTCCCACCAACACCCAGCTCCCAGTACCGACGCAGTGCAGAGAACAAATCTTAGAAATGGGGCACTCTCTTCCCTTTAGCGGACATATGGGACAGAACGCCACTATTCAGCGAATATCGACTCACTATTGGTGGCCAGGAATGAACACTGATATTATCAGATATATCAAATCCTGCACCAAGTGCTAACGTGTGGCACCCAAGCATTGGACACCCCCAGTTCCCATGGGAGAAATGCAATAGCGGGGACACCATTTGAATGGGTAGCAGTCGACATTAAATGACCCCTGGAAAGGACTAAATGAAGAGTGGTCCGGTTTAGAGTGGAAAATGATGATGGAAAGCTCAGTGATAGAAAATGTAGAGATTTAATAGTTACTTCACAGCGTGCTGGAGGAGAGTAAAGACAGACTTATTTACGACAAATCGTGTCTCTCAATCTTCTCTTTCACTCTCCTGGTCAAACAATTATTTGCCAGTTTTCCAGACTCGCATCTGCGCGCTCACCGATTTGGTGTTTTCAAACACACACACGACGTTGATACAAACTATATTAAACGAATAGGGGAAATGTTGGGCTTTGGGTATATCCAACACACAGAACTAAATGAGTTTAGGTGATTTTATTCACTTTAAACATCAATTACTAAAAATATCAGATATTACATAAATTATCATAAGTACACAAATGCAAATAACAAGTTTGGGAGGGGGTGAAGAAGATTGGTATCGACTAAGCCCTTCCCGCTCATTAGACAAAGACAAACCCAGTCCAAAGATAGATAATATCAGGAACACGGGTACGTTAACCTAACAGTAAAGTTAATTACTCTGAAAGAGGTGTTACCAAGTTAGGTATAAGTGATAGAAAAAAAAAACCTGTTCTTCCCAGCTGTTCTTCCTTTTACTAAGCAAATGGAAAGGGGGTGGTTTTAAACAGAGTTAACAAATTATCAACTATCCCACTTAAAGGAACAATGTAGGGTATACAGAAAAGATATATGTTACCAGGTAAGCAAGTTAACAAAATGGTCACACAAAAGAATTAATTTCCTGTCATTCATACACGCGCTAGCAAAGGCCTTCACTCATCTTGCTCTCACTTACCGATTGTGAAAAAATCTTGCACTCCATAGAATAACACGACAGCAGTTACACCTCACTAAATGTATGAGTGTTTGTTCAAGTTCTAGCCCCAGATTAGCGGGTAGGCGGTCAGCACATAAAAGGATCCCGAAATCGCTGGAAAATGTATCTGTAGTTGTGTCTCTTTTCCTAATAACAGTTTCTATGGGAGGGCACGGTCTCTGATACCGGGGTGAGGATGGTGTGGTCTATTTGACTATGCCGCTGATAACAAAATTCTTACGCGTGCTGGTACACTTTATCCGTGAGGTATGGTTTAAGTCCAGTGAGAAAACTAGTCACATCACTGTTCAGGAAATTATGAATTATCTCTCTGTGTCAGTAAACTAACAAAGCTCGGGCCAGTGTTCTTCTTCCCGTTACGACTTAAGTTGTTTGATGGTGCGTTAAATTTGTCTTTGGGTGTGCTTTCTTTGCTATAAGTTAGATAGCGGAATTCCAAACATAGAATCGCCTCAAAGATTAAAAATTTACACAGTCTCAACAAGTTCTGCGTCAGGGGAACTCTACACACTGTTTATGCTTTGCTTTGCTTAGATTGATTTCTTTATTGCTTTCTTAATGCTGGGATCGCACAGGTTACGATCACTCGCTTTGCACAGAAATAGAAATCACTGCAAATATATATAAAATCCAGGGGAAAATCTATAACAAGATTTCAATAAAGCTAGTGCTTCTGTAAAGGTCTGGCCAGCGAGTGATAACGTGTCTAGTTCTACATGGTCTATTTAGCTAAAATGAAATGTAAGTTGAGTGGGACATGATAAACTTGACAACTTATTTGATCTCACGAACTTTTGGGGATCTGACCGCCAAATCAAGAGAAGAAGCCGCCCCCTGGTCTTCGTATCCGCTCGCTGCTGCCCGTTTCGCTTTCCCCCGTTCGCTCGGTTCCTCGATTGACACCGAGACGCGAAATTAGCGGCAAGCAACTGCGTCTCGTATCAGGGAAAACTACTGTCTTTGATAGCGCCGATAGTCTCCCTTAAGATCCCTCGGTCTGTCTCTTTGATCTCGTCGCTGTATCCTACATGAGTCCCGGTGGAATGCGTTCTGGCAAACGAAAAGTTACAACAAATGTTCAGGGGTTCTAATGTTATGAAAAGCTAAAGGTCCCTTTAAATCATCCATCATATCAGGGAAAATTCACTAGTCAAACTAGACGTACGTCACAATCAGCCCCTACAATCCGGCCGGAAATGGGTTAGTAGAGCGTGTCAAGGGAAGCCTCACCATGATGTTACGTAAGCTAGGACAAGAGAAACATGAAGATTAGGACCTTTTCATTCCCGCAGCCTTATTCGCCTACAGGGAAGTCCCCCAGGCCGCTAAAGGTTTACCACCAGCTACACTTCTATTCGGCAGACCTATTAAGGGCCCGCTAGAAGCCTTACGACGGTCACTGACAGACCAGAAGGCTGATGAGACAGTCGTCTCAGCATTCAAGTATGTATCGGAACTTAAGGAAAGGTTACAACTAGGATGGGACCTAGCAACAACCAACCTTAAGCGAGCACTCGCGAAGCACGCTAAACGATACAACAGAGCAGCAAAAGAGAGAGAATTGCAACCAGGAGAGAAAGTTTTGTTGCTACTTCCAACCGGAAACAATAAACTATGTATCGAATGGCAAGGGCCGTTTACTGTCCTGAAAAAGATCTGGAGAACGAACTACAAGATCTCTATTAAAGGAAAGGAAAAAGTCTACCATATAAATCTGTTAAAGAAATATTTGGAAAGACCGGTGCCTTACCCCGAACATCTCTTGGCGGTCGCTATTGCAACCGAAGATGAGGAAGATGACGATAGTTGCATGGAATATCCACTGCAACCAGTGTTGCCACAGCTGGGTATTTTTTACTAGATCTGTGTTTTTTGGCTTCCGTCTGGGTATCTGGGTATTTTTTTTTTCAAATCTTCATTGATCTGGGTATATTTGATAATTAGCATTTACAACGAGAACTGGGCATTATACATTACATTTAAATTATAATTAAATGTAAAAATGTTGGTGCTATATTGTTTTTATTCCACTTAAATTTAGTTCTTGTTTTTAACCTCATCAATGACGTTGTTTTTTGACCCGTTTACGTCAGCTATCTATTTCCGGTTATTCTGTTAATGGCTGTCATCTACAATACTCAGTCATTTTTGCTATGTGTTTTAAAGTATTCTTTTTAAATTTTAGACTTAAGCGATGATGAAGGTACGCTAGGTAGATGTAGCAGCATGACGACACACACGCCAACGCGTCAAAAAGTGAAGCCATGGTATCAGCAGGCTTTTTGTGAGGAATGGCTAACAGACAGCGAACTGAAGGAGTAGATAAAGCCAGACTCTGGCAATCGCTATGCTGCGATTTGTGCGGTCTGTTCCTGTACATTAACTAATGCCAAAAAAACAGCTTTATTGACACAAAAAAGCACACAGAAGCACATGAAAAACTTCGAAGCCAAGAGCAAAACTCTGAACATTAACAAGTTTTGTATCAAACCAAAAGAACCCTGTCTCCAAGACAAAATTGCTAAAGCAGAGATACTGTTGTCGGCTTTCATGGCAGAACATAATACTTAGTTTTCGCAAGCTGGTAATTTGATTGAATGTTGCAAGCAGATGTTTCTAGACAGCACAATTGCTAAATAAAATGTTACTGAAGCGCACCAAGGCTGCCTATGTGATGCAGTACGGCATTGCTCATTTTGAGCGGCTTGAAGTAATAAACATTTGCAGAAATGAGAAATTTTCTAAAATCGTTGATTAGAGTACTGATGTCTCTACGAATCAGATGTTGGCAGTCGTTGTGCGATTCTGTGACACAAAAACAAAAAAAGTAGTTGATTCACTGTTAGACCTCATTGAGGTGGAGGATGGGACTGGTCTTGGCATGCTCACAGTTGTTAAGAAATTGTTGAGCACGCATGCAATAAGTAATGTCATTGGTTTTGCTGCAGACAAATGTACCACTATGATGGGGACTGCAAGTGGTTTACAGGCACAGCTGAAGAAAGAGATTCCACAGGTCTTTGTTCTCGGCTGTGTTTGTCATACATTTGCACTTTATGCAAATGCTGCCAGCAACCACCTGCCATCTTAGCTTGAAATTTTCATAACGAATGTCTGCTTCTATTTTTCGCGTAGTAGTGAAAGAAATCTCCAGTTCCAGTTAATACAAGATGTAGTTCAGGCCCAGAAACATAAAGTGCTGAAGCGGTGTGAAACACGCTGGTTGTCCCGTGAAGCAGTCATTGAGTGGATCCTTGAGCAATGGGGTGCTCTGCACTTGTATTTCCAATCCGAAGCTTCAGTGGACAACGTCGACGGTGGGGGGCAAAACCTGCAGACGATGAACACTGTTGGCACGAAGCACATGCTTTTATTTGTCGGCTACATACTGGGTAAAGTTAACGTCATGAACATTGAATTCTAGTCTGAGAACTTCCATCTTCACAAAGTGTACACGAGTGTAACAAGAGAGTATCGTTTTCTTCTCAGTATGTTTATTAGGCAGGAAGTATTGCAGCATGAGCATCGCACTCTTGCCGACATTGAGCCTTCGGATGTACAGGCGCACAAGAAACTGAATTACAATGAGCTGGGTTGACGATGTGAAGCGCAGTTAATCCGACAACCGTTAGGAGATAAAGAAGTCCAGTTTCGCAAGGATGTATTGGCATACCTGATTGAACTTTGTACTCAAATACGACGCAGGTTCCCACTTTTACAAAACAGTGTTCTGGCGCAAATGCAGCTGTTGGATCCAAAGCAAGCTCTTGAGATCAACAAACCTTCTTTCATTCCACTAGCAGCGCAGTTCCCAACAGTTTTTTTCAGAAGAGAGCCTTGATCGTCTGTCTGATCAATGGCGAGAACTGGCATCGTACCGAAAAGATGTTGGACATCTGGTGGATGAGGATTGTATGTAGGCATTCTGGCTGGGACTGCAACAAGTAACAGATACTAATAACCAGAAGAAATTTGATGTCTTGGCTGATCTCATGTGCACGCTTATGGCACTACCTCACTCCTCGGCATGCGCCGAAAGAGTGTTTTCGAGGGTTAACTTAGTTAAAACTAAACAAACCAACAAGCTTTTGTGTGACACAGTTTCAAATAGAATACTAGCCAAAGCAAGCAGTAGCAAAAGATGGAGTTTGTCATAAGTTTAATCCTAGTAAAAGCGTGGCTGAAGATGTACGTGAAGGACGTTGTCGGCAGAGATATGCAAAGAGTTTGGAACTCCACAATCAAGATTCCATGTTGTCAATGCATGCATTTGATCTTGATGAAGGAGAAGTTGTCGACATGAATGCCGAGTCGCTGACAAGTGACAATTTTCAGCAATAACGAGTTACAACTAACATTTTATATTTGATTTGAGGAACATTTTGTTAATGTAACTACTGTAAGTATGTTACTGTTAAAGTATCTCATTGTCACGAGTTCATATATTGGGGTGTTAATAAAACCATTTTTATATAATTGTGAATTTTAGGTAATAAAAAAAAAAAAAAAAAAATGAAGAAATAAATAAAAATTGGTAGCACACAGCTTATTTGGGCTAAAGTTGCACTAAAATATTGTGTAAGCATCGTCTATCCCGTGTATTTGAGGGATAAAATAATCTGGGTATTTCTGGGTTTTTTTTAGAAGAAAATCTAGGTTTATCTCTAGAACTTGAGTGGCAACCTTGACTGCAACAAACGGAATCATTTAAAGATGTTAAATTCGGCCACAACTCCGCCTAGGCCGGTCCAAGCCCGGCTGAAAAAGGAGGACAGCGGCCTGCATGGAGGCCGTAAGGAGGCAGCCCCTCAACCATGCAGAGGCACAACAGGACAATCACCTGTTTGCCTTAAAACATGATTACGCGAACTACAAGAGAGAAAACCGGACTGATTCTAAAGGCGACGAGCTGGAACGGACTACGACTTATGGAACTTGGAACACAAGAAGTATAAATAGGAAAGAAGAGGAGCTGGTGGAAGAGATGAGGAAAGCAAAATTAGAAATCCTGGCTATAACGGAAACAAAGAAAAAGGGACAAGGAGTCATGGATCTCGATGGCAACACGCTGCTCTACAGTGGTGTACCCACATCTGAAAGAGCTAAAGGGGGCGTGGGCTGCATTGTGGCCAAAAACCAGAAAGATAGTATCAAGGGATGGAACTTTGTCTCGGAGCGCATTATGGTTGTAAAACTAAAAGAAGGAGAAACCATAGTCAGCCTGGTCATAGTGTATGAGCCAAATAAGGATGAGAGAGCAGAGGTCAAGGAGGAATTCTTCAAGCTGCTTCAAAGGACAGTGGATGACTGCCTAGATGAAATTATCATGCTCGGAGATTTCAATGCCGGAGTTGGAAATGACCATGCTAGATGGGGTGGAGTTATCGGAAGATATGGAGAAGATACTCTCAATGACAATGGAAAGCGACTCCTTAGATTCTGCAGTGAGCAGAATCTGATTTTTATAAACACAAAGTTCCCCCATAAGCGCATACATGCAAACACTAAATGTGAACCAACAAAGAATGAGAAGTCAGTGATCGACAATGCTATTGTTAGGAGGAGCTCATTCAAATATGTCCGAGATGCTAGAGTCTGGAGGGCGCCAGAGATTGGAAGTGATCACTACCTGCTTACAATCAAAAGAACAACTGAAAGAGTTGCTCAGCCTAGGAACTGCCCAACATCACGCAAGAAACCAAGTAAACAAACGGGAGAAATGAGCACTAAGACCTACAAGCTGAGAGAGCCAAAAATTAAGACTAGATATCAGGGGCTTATTGCTACAGCGGTGAGAAACACAGAAGAACAACCTCATGACTTGGAAACCCTCTGGCTTAAATTCAAGGACATCATAAAGACAGCTGCTGCAGAAGCATGTAGTGAAGTCCGACTTGGGAACAAGAGAAAGAGGACACCTTGGTGGACAGAGGAAGTCAAAGAGAAAATAAGAGAGAAGAAAATGGCATGGAAACAATACTTAGGAGCTAAAAACACAGCAGGACAAATAGAGAAATATAGAGAATATGTGATACTTAGAACAGAAGCAAAGAACAATGTGCTAGCAGCAAAACAGAAGTCCTGGGAAGAATTTGGAGAAAAGCTAGAAAAAGATGCGCAAGAAAACCAGAAATTGTTCTATAAGACCCTAAAGAACATGAGAAAGGAAAAACAATGCTCTCTCAAATTTATAAAGGACAAGCAAGGCAAATTGCTTACTGCCCCGAAGGAAGTAATGGAAAGATGGAAAGAATATTTCTCAGAACTCCTGGATGGTGAGCAAGGTCAAGCATCAGAAATGATAACCACTAGCACAGAAGAGGAAACCAATGGTGATGAAGATGACATAAAGATGGAAGAACTGAAGCCAGCACTGGAGAAAATGAAGATGGGCAAAGCAGCAAGGCATGATGATATAACACCAGAAATGGTTAAGTACATGGGAGCATCAGGTGACCTATTACTCTTAAGGGTCCTACAGGCAGCGTGGTGCAACAAGACCATACCAAAGGATTGGGAGATTGCCATCATAACACCAATTTTCAAAAAAGGTGACAATCGACAATGTGGAAACCACAGAGGCATATCACTTCACAGTGTCCCTGGTAAAATCTACTCTAGAATCCTAGAGCAGAGACTCCGACGCCTAGCTGAGCCACAGTTGGATGAGATCCAGTGCGGATTCCGAGCAAACTGAAGTACTCAAGACCTAATCTTTACACTCAGACAGCTGAGTGAAAAGGCTCTTGAGTATAAGAGTGAGATCCATCTTTGTTTCATAGATCTGGAAAAGGCGTTTGACAGGGTCCCCTGGAGCAAACTTTGGGACTGTTTGGCAAGGAAGAATATTCCAGCACCTCTGATTCATGCTATACAGAGCTTCTACAAGTCTTGCAGAAATTATGTGAGGACAGCAAACCATAAGTCAGAAGAGTTCAGGACCACCACTGGTGTAAGACAAGGTGATATCCTGTCACCTTATCTTTTCATACTCCTCATGGACGATGTTATCAATGCAAGTAAGGAGAGAACAAGAAAGTATTCAGTGGGGTACTGGAAGATGAGACGGTTATGTATTTCAGAGCTGGCATTTGCTGATGATGTTGCCCTGATTGCTAAATCAGAGGCACATCTCCAATCCAACCTGCAAGTCGGGAAGGAAGAGCTGGAGAAGAGAGGGGTGGTCATAAGCAGCTCTAAAACAAAATCCATGGTGATATCCCGAAAAGAAAGAAGACATCAGATTAAGCTGGGAGAATAGGTCCTGGAGCAGGTCGACCACTTTAAATACCTCGGAGCTATTATAGACCGAAAGGGAGGCATCAAAGAAGAGTTGGCCACTCAAAAAGCAGCAGCTGTGATACTTTTTTCAGGCCATACGTCGAGGATTCCTCAGCAAGAGAGAAGTTGGTAAGAAAACGAAGATGGCTGTATACCGCTCCACCTATGTCTCAGTCTTGACATATGGATGCGAGTCATGGGCAATGACTTCAACCCACAAAAGCCAGATCCAAACCTCAGAAATGAGGTATCTGAGGAAGGTGGTTGAAGTAACAAGAGGAGACATGGTCCGCAACCAGACGATACATCAAGGCCTAAAATCCCACCCCCTGCAGACCCTAGTAGAATAGTCCCAACTAAGATGGTTTGGCCATGTCTGCAGAATGGGAGAAGATCGGCTACCACGACAAGCATGGGAAACAAAGAGCCAGGGATCCAGACCTCCAGGACGACCCAGAGTCCGCTGGGAGGACAACATTAGACAATCTTTGAAGGACCGAGGACTAGAATGGAACCAGGCCAGGAGGAAGACAGCCGATAGGATAGTCTGGCGCTCTCTCTTCCAAACCCCTACACCTCACGGTAGAAGGGGAACGACTAAGTAAGTAAGTAAGTAAATTCGGCGACACTCTCTCAGACGCACAACAGACAGAAACGAAGGCGTTACTGAAACAGTACTCGGCAGTCTTAACGAACATACCAGGTCGAACACATCTTGTAGAGTTTGATATGAAGCTGACAAACGAGACACCTGTGCGAACCAGAGTTTACCCGATCCCGTATGCTAAAGCTGACACGCTACGTGGAGAAATTGACAAGCTACGTCAAGTTGGGATTATTAGCGAGTCTACATCTCCGTATAGTTCGAGCGTAGTACTGTTGCAGAAACCCAATAAGGAAGTTCGGCTGTGTATAGACTATCGTCTACTCAATACTGTAACAGAATTTCAGCCCGAACCACCACAAACTGCTTCTGAACTGTTCACCAAGCTTAGCAAGGCAAAAAATTTTTCCAAGATTGACCTCAGTACAGGTTATTACCAAATACCAGTCAAGGAGGAAATTAAACCCCTGCTAGCTTTTAGCACCAGTGAAGGACATTATACTTTAAAAGTTATGCCTTTCGGTTTGCACAACGCACCAGGAGTCTTCACCAGAATGATGAGAAAGCTTTTAGAACCCTTGCAAAGTCCATATATTCACAATTTCATGGACGATATACTGATTGCAACGGATAACTACGAAGAACATATTGCTACGGTCGCTATGCTCCTCAGGAGACTAAAGGAAGCTGGCCTTACCGCCCGTCCTAGCAAATGTTTAATCGGCTTTGAAAAGCTTGACTTCCTGGGGCATCCCATTTCTCAAGGTTGTAGGTGGCCAGGTGCCAAAAACATAGAGAAAATACGTGCAGCAAAGTGGCCGAAAACAAAGAGAGACATACGTTTTTTTCCTATTACTGTGTGCGTACTACCAAAAATTCATTAACAACTTCAATGGCCTGACAGCACCTCTTACCGACCTCACAAAGAAGGGAAAACCCAATAAAGGTTGTTTGGACTGCAGAGTGTGAAAACACTTACGTCACTCTAAAGGAACGACTATCCAAATACCCCATTTTACGGTTACCCGACCTGTCAAAACCTTTCGTCTTGCGCGTAGACGCCAGCGGACAAGGAATCGGGTCGACACTGCTTCAAGCAGACGAGAGTCATCCAAACATGTTATTTCCAGTGGCCTACGGCAGCAGCAAACATATCTGTATGGAGTTTCGTTCACAGTGCAAACAGACAATGCTCCATTGCCATTCCTAGGAGCCAATAATGATTTTAACGCATGCGTTGGGCTCTGCTGTTAAGCGTGTACTCGTTCAAAGTACAATACATACCAGGGAAAGAGAATGTAGGAGCGGATTTTATAAGTCGAAATTGGAGCATGGAGGAGGATGATGCAATTGAAGATAGCAATCACTTGGAAGCTGCGGATGACAGTAGCTCTCTTCCCATAAATGAGATATGAAAGGGTTTCACACCTTCAAGCCCGGACGTACTGTGACGTATAATGGAGATATAGCTTACAGTAATCTGACAGCCTTTGCTTTCCCATTTAGTGTCTACCATTTGCTAAGCCAAACCACGCATATTTCTGTCTGTATGACTCACCTTGGAATCCACGCCCTTTTTCTGGGAACATAACAACAGAGTTGTTTACCAACTTTTCGCAACCTGCCAGTCTTAACATGGTAGCGAATCACGTTTGCTTACCTGAGTTTCTCACGCGAGCCGATCTGCCAATTATCGGTCATTAGACAGATGCACGTGGAAATAACGGACTGTGTGAAGAGATAAAGGGGCGATAATATTTTCCCGATCACCTTTGATGTTCGTACGTTCATCATCATCTCATCTCAACCCGTAACCCGTCATGGGTCGTGGGGGTGCCATGGTGGAAGCATCAGCAGACAGTGTCCTCCACTGCTTTCTATCCTCAGCAATGCGTACAAGTGTGGAAAAACAGTGTCCTGCCCATTCTTTGATGTTATCGACCCAGGATTTTCTTTGCCTTCCTCTTCTCCGTTTACCTTCGACTGTTCCCTGGAGGATCGTTTTTGAAAGGGAGTCATGACGAGTTACACGCCCAAACCAGGCAAGCTTTCGACGTTTCACTTCTGACAAAAGTGGTTCTTGGTGACCTGCATAGGTGTTTATTTTCTCTGTAACATATACATTTGTTTTGTGCTCTTTATAGCCAATGCGCAAAATTCTTCTATAACATTTATACTCGAAAGCCTGAATCCTTCGCTCCGTATCTGCAGTGAGTGTCCAGCCCTCACACCCATACAAGAGAATAGATAATACAAGTGATATGTATAATTTGATTTTCACAGGAAAACTGATGTTACTTTTCCAGATCACATTTAGCCTTGTCATGGCAGCTGAGGCCATCTAGAGTCTTGTCTTGATTTCTTTACTTGATCTTCCATCACTACATATAGTAAACCCCAGATATTTAAATTCGAACGTTCGGGGGGGGGGGTAAATTGTTTGATCTGCGAAAGTGGAAGAAATCTAAGAGAGGCCCGTTGCACGGCCAAGTCTTCTGATGTCGGTCAGCATCGCTGAGTAGAACGAACGAATAAACCTTTGATCGGGGAAACGCAGTTTCCTGATTTCTATGCTATGCAGAATGTGTGAATTATAACATCCTCTGGAGATAATTACACCATGATCTGTATATATACTGCGTTCTCTCCAGATCAGTTATCAGAGTCGCTCAGAATTTTTTGGGATAATCTAAACACGCCAGACTAGAACCATTCGCTAAATGTGTTAAATAGTCTCGTGGGGAATTTCATTTTTCTGATTTGTGGTAATAGAAATTCTGCTTAAGTGTTAAAATGTGTTAAGTTTACCATTTTAATTCACTGCGATTCCCTAGCGTTAAAACTAGAGAAACAACATAACGCATAGTTATTTTCTTGCCAGTTGTTCAGTTTAAATGTAAATTCCATCAACCCACTTTCTTACACAAGAAGATGCGGTTTAGCTGACTGGGATTATTATGCGTGACGGATGAGTGACAGAATAGAATTCGCATTATATTTCATTGTGCGAAATTATATAAGTGACTAGTGTTAATAGCATGTGACAAAACAAAGACGCCGACAATCAAATAGCTAGTAGTGACAGGCGATTTTTGTTAAAGTGCGCGTATGGATAAATTAAATAATAATTGACTTTGTGCGCTGTTTATTTTCTCGTGGGCAATAACGGGGGAGGGCGCATACCCTTTTTTCCCGACATGCCATAGCGGAAAACTTACGGGTGGATAGGATAGTAGCATTTCTTTTTTTTTCATAAATGTTCTTCTCTTCCTAAATAGTACCTGATCAAAAACCAGCGGCCAACGGTCTTAATTTGTGTCTTCGACTTTTGGGTTAATTCAGTCCGCTTTCTTCATTCAGTGAAGGATTAATGGTTTCTTTTTCTTGGCTTACAAGTCCTAAGTTCCTTCGTTAACCGGTTGGGCCAAAGAGACAAACAAACATTAATATTAAATCTTAACTGGACTATACCTTACCCAGAATTATTTATTAAATTTTTCCAGCCCACTGGGCATACGAAAGAACATATATTCATGACGTTTGACAGCCGTATCAACGGAGTGATCCAGAAAGCTATGCTGTTTCAAAATCGGCACTCACCATAGAGCAAGCCGATAGGATTTACCATCATCATTTTTACATATTGTAACATTTTTCTTAGCAACCAGATGCTTCGCAATACTGGAATTATTTTTCTCCTTTTGCAACTGTGAACGTCCAGAGCACGTCTTGCTTCAGTAACTGTCCGCGGTGACCTTTGTTTCATCCAGGTAAAATTAAACCACCAAATTTGGCGTCCGCCTTGTAATTTTTATTCGATATAAAGGCTGGACTGGGCTAATTAGGCAATCCACCTGACAGTATAGGTTCAGGAACTATTGTAATTTTTCCAAGGGATATCAACACCACGAGTGGGTATGCGAGATTGTTTTTGGCCACGTATGACAGAGAGAGAGAGAGAGAAAAATATATATATATATATATATATATATAGAGAGAGAGTGAGTGAATATTTTCATTTGGCAAAAGCATTGTACTAACTTTTTTATTTTCGCTAAACTTGTGTACTTTACTGAGTAGTAATTTAGTGGGAACTTGTTCTTCACAGTCTATTCTGTAATCTAGTGCTAATCTTTGACCTTTGGATTATTAACTTCTTTTGGGATCCTTTCTCAACAAGGGGGAGGGCACTTATTCGGTTATTTTCATATGTCTGTAAACATGATTTTCTTGATTTCTCTATATGCTTGATGTTGTAACGTTTAATGATAATAAACAAGAAAAAGAATTTAACTTTGTGTGTTGGTCAGACCCATACCTATTAACCATCGTTTTTTTCACGTTTGTGTGTCTTGTTGTCATATAATTGCGTATTTGTGTTTAGTTTAACTCATATTTATAGGTATGAGGAGTGAAAGATTGTCTTATACTAAATTATAGTCGTATAGATAGGCTGGATTAGAGAAACTACTCACTCCAGAGACAGATCTTTTCCTTAAACTATTCACTCGTGAAATCTATTTCTTACACCTTTATTCTCTTATATTTACCACGATCACCTTTGCTCAGACGGGACCATAAATATCTTCTAACCTATCTAAAATTTACAACAATCATCAATGACGATGTTCTGGGATAGTGTGCTACCAAGGTATGTGAATCTGTTCACAACTTTCTGTTTCTCACCATTTACCTTGATGACTGGCTCAGTATAAATTGTGCCAGGAGCTGGTTGGTACATGATTTCTGTTTTCTCCGTGTTGATGGTAAGCCTAAAGTTGGAACAGGCTTCGGAGAATCTATCCACACTATGCTGCAGATCAGCCTCTGAGCCAGCATTGAGGGCACAATCGTCAGCAAACAGAAGATCTCTGATGGTGTGTGATTTGACCTTCGTTTTTGCTTGAAGCCTCCTAAGGTTAAACAACTTTCCATCAATACGATATCTGATGTCGAATCCTGCGTCCCCGTCTCTGAAAGCATCAGTCAGCATTGCAGAAAACATGATGCTGAACAGAGTCGGTGAAAGTACACAACCTTGTTTAACTCCATTTGAGACGGGGAAGGGATCCGATAGCTCACCGTTTTCCTGAACTCTAGCCTGCATTCCATCATGCAGTTGCTGCACTATTGTGATAAATTTCTTTGGGCAGTCATATTTTCCCACGATCTTCCATAGACCCTCTCTACTGACCATGTCGAATGCCTTTGTCAAGTCGATGAAAGCTGTGTACAGGTCACAGTGTTGTTCTTGTCATTTCTGTTGTAGCTGTCTTGCAGTGAACACCATATCGGTGGTTCCAGATTCTTTCCGGAATCCACACTAACTTTCAGGTAGAAGACCTTTGTCAAGATGAGCAGTAAGGCGATTCAGAAGGATTATGGCGAATATCTTCCCAGCGATTGATAGTATAGAGATGCCTCGATGGTTGTTACAGTCTTGGCGATTACCTTTACGTTTATACAGATGTATTACAGATAGTACAAAACTATCATAGTGGGAGACGTCAATGCTCATCATACAGCTTGAGGAGGCAATTTAATACATAAATCAGAAAAAAAAACTTCTGTTAGACTTCATCGAAAACAAAACTAATTACACTGAATGATGGACCAGTAACAAAAATTAACACTAGTGCAATCAACTAGACACAGCTATTGATATACGTATTGTAACACCAAATCTTCCTAATGCAAAGTGGGACATTATTGAGAATACAAATAAAATTATTTACCCATTGAAATAACACTAAAAGATAACTACAAACCTAACAAACTGGTAGAAAAACCAAAATTTGACTATTTCATTCATAACCCTCCACTCCCGAAGGAGCATAGGCCTTCAACAAACACATGCCAAGTCCTCCTGTCACGTGCCATCATGTCAAGTTCCTTCCACGTTCTCGTTATCATTTTCATCTCTGTTTCCAGCTCTCTTCTCCATGTGCTTCTTGGTCTACCTCTGCCTCTATTGCCCTGGGGGTTCCAGAACAAGGACTGCCTTATAATGCTATCAACAGGTTTCCTCAATGTGTGTCCTATCCATCGCCATCGTCTTCTTCTAATCTCTTGTTCCACTGGTACTTGTCTAGTTCTTGTCATCAGTTCCATGTTGGTAACCTTGTCATACCATTTTAATCCCTCTATTCTACGCAAGCACCCATTTATGAAAGTCTGTAGCTTTTTGGTTGTTGTCTTTGTTGTTCTCCATGTCTCAGAGCCATACAATAGGACTGACTTCACATTTGTGTTGAATATTTTTATTTTCGTGTTGGATCCGATTTCTCTTGATCTCTATATATTTCCCAATGAAATGAAAGCTCCTCTTGCTTTTTGTATTCTTATTTTGATATCACTGTCTGTCCCTCCAACTTTGTCTATATTGCTGCCAAGATATGTGTACGATTCTACATCTTGTATTGGTGTTTCTTCAAGTTCAACCCTGTTATCATTACCTGCATTTATTCTCATTATTTTTGTCTTTTCCCTGTGTATTTTCAGACCCAACTGCTGTGACCTCTCAACGAGTGTTTTCAATTTGTCCTGCATCTGATTACGGTTATGGGACAGAAGAGCCAAATCATCAGCAAAACCCAGATCATCCAAATGCTTAGTCAGAGTCCACTGGACTCCATTTCTGTTGTGTGTTGTTGATGTTCTCAAAACCCAGTCTATTGCTAATAAGAAAAGAAATTGAGACAAGAGGCATCCCTGTCGCACTCCTGTTCTTATCCCAAATGGTTCTGTAAGCTGTCCTTCATGAAGAACGCTGCATGTCATGTCTTTATATGTTTTCTTTATTAAATTAATGATCGTCAGTGGAACTCCATAATGCCTCATCAATTTCCAAAGTGATTCTCTGTCTACACTGTCAAATGCCTTTTCGTAGTCCACAAATCCGATGTATAGTGGTGAATTCCATTCAAGACTTTGTTCAACTATTATTCTCAAAGTGGCTATCTGGTCTGTACATGATCTGTTTTGTCGAAAACCTGCTAGTTCATCTCTCAGTTTCTTGTCTATGGACTCTTTTAATCTCTCAAGGATAATCCTATTTAATACTTTTCCTGGCACTGATAGTAACATTATTCCTCTATAATTTGTGCACTCTTGTAAATTTCTTTTCTTAGGCAACTTAACCAAGATATCCTTCCTTCCATTCTGCTGGGATCTCTTCCTTTTCCCAGACTTTACCAAGTAATTTATATAACATCTCTGTAGCCGTGTCGATATCTGCTTTGATGGCCTCTGCTGGAATGACATCAGGTCCAGACGGTTTTCCATCTCTTAGAACCTTTATGGCTTTCTTTATTTCTTCCTTCGTTGGTCTTTCACCGTTAATTTGTAGCTCTTCTGCTGGCTGGATATCCGGGGGGTTTTGTGGAGCTGGTCTATTGAGAAGGTCCTCTAACTATTCTGTCCACCTCTTCATTTGCTCTTGTACATTGCTGTGTGTGACATATTATGATAATAGCTTTCATATATCTATTTCATTATCTACATTTTTCTTTCACCTGGCTTTCACCTATGCACGGTTTGTTAACATAAAACCCTCCTACACTCAGAGATCTGTCTCTTTTTCTAATTTAGCACGCCTATTTTATTTTCTGTTCTCTATTTCCTTAGGAATTTTTTTTTCTTCTTTCGTTCGCTTGAAATATATTGTCTATATCTGCAATGTTGTTTCTTGTATAAACTTCACTGTCTTTTGTAGTTCATACAGGGGTCCATATAGTTTTGCTTCCAGTGTTGTTTCTCTGGGCCAGTGGGTTTGCCTCAATATATCATATTCGGGGCAATCTTGCAGTACGTGCTCCGCTGTCTGGGGTGCCTGTCCACATGTACACATGGCTGAATTGCCAATCTTGAATTTTGTATACATGTGGCTGCGGAGGCGGTTGTGTCCTGTTCTGAGGCGCAGAATGACTATTTGTTCTGATCTGTTCATAGCTTGGTAGTCATCCTGCGTTGATGTTGGTGGCTTTCTGATAGATTTGATCATCTTTTTCTTCTGATGGTACGTTACTGGTACATCCGGTTGTTCGTCTGCAGCACCTTCTTTAGCCAGTCCGTCTGCTCTCTCGTTTCCTGGTATTCCACAATGAGACGGTATCCACTGCATGGCGACCCTGCGCTGGTTGCACAGTTCAGAAAGTAGGGCCTGTATAACTGGCAATTTTCTGGACTGAAGTGCTTGGAGTGCTGATCTTGCATCTGTCAGGAATACTACAGGCTGTGGACCGAGATTGGTGTTCAGTAGTTTCTCAGTTGCCACCTTGATTGCCTGGACTTCTGCATCATAGTTGTTACAGAATTTCCCCGTTGGTACTCTGACCGTATCCCTAGTGTTGTTTGGGTATTCTATGTACACTCCTGCTCCTCCATTCTTTACTGCATTCTGTGCTGACCCATCCGTGTATACTCGGACCCAGAGGTCCTGTGGGTATTTATCATCCAGGAAACTGAGAGTGACTGTCCTACGTTGCACGCTGTTCTGTTCATCCCTGTCGAATATTCCTTTCACTTTTGTGTGGATGTGTACTGGTAGTCCATGCTCCTCTCTCCAAGGGGTTTGTTCTGGCACAGACTTTAGAGGGCTGTTAACTTCAGGCAGGTCTGAGGTTTGTCTACGAAATCGTTTGGCCTGGTGGATAAAGCTGCTTCTTTTCAGTCGCCCATTGCTAGGTTTTGGAATCTGTCCTTCATTGGATGGCTCGGCATACAGAGGAACTTTTCTGCCTGTGTTAGCACTTTCGTGTCTCTGCGTTCTCTCAGTGCTTGTATCCTCCCCATTTTCTCCATCTCCACTATAGGCGTTGATTTCATTGCCCCCGTGATGACCCTAAGCGCCTGGTTTTGCACCTTATCTAGCTCTTGTAATGTGGTGTTTGATGCTGGACACCACGCAGCTGACCCATATTCCAGGTGTGGTCGTATGCCCTGCTGGTAAACTTTACTAAGTATTTTCCCGCTGGCTCCCCATGTGGTTCCACTTAGTTTTCTCAGGATGGCTAGCTTCCTCCTGGCCTTTGTTGCTGCCTTGTTGATGTGCTGCTTCCATGTCAGCCTATCATCGAATGTAACTCCGAGATAGGTGGGTTGTTTATCTTCTCTCAGGAGCTCTTTGTTTATCTTGATGACACCAGCTTTTTGTTTGGGAGAGAGGGTGAAGAGCGTAGTGCTGCACTTGTCTGTGTTGATGCTGACACACCATCTATTTGCCCATGAGGTTAAGGCATCTATAGCTCTTTGTAGCAGTTTGGTGGCCACTGTTGCATGCACCATATTACCAGGTCATCAGCGTACATTGCCACTTTCATTCCATGTGGTAGTTCAGCAACCAGGTCATTGATGTAGACTAGGAAAAGTGTGGGGGACAGAACCCCTCCCTGAGGGACGCCATGACGCAGTAGAATTTTCTTACTCTTGAGGCCATCTAGTTGTACTCGGGCTCTTCTGTTATGCAAGTATGCTTTCACCCATTTGTACATCTTACCATTCACTCTACAATTTCTCAGTTTCTTCAGAAGCCCTTCTTTCCAAACCTTGTCAAATGCTTTTCTTAGATCTATCCATGCTGCTAGTACCAGTTTCTTATCTTGGAACGCATCCTCAATCTCTTGGGAAAGGTAAGTTGCCTGATCTTCGGTGGAATAACACTGCCTAAAGCCCGCCTGCTGTGGTACAAGAAGGTTTTCACTTTCAAGGTACCACTGTAGCCTGAGGTTGATGATACGTTCCATTGTTTTGCAGAGGCAGCTTGTAAGGCTGATTGGTCTGTAGCTGGAGGCAGTGGAAAACTGTCTTTTCCTGGTTTTAGGAGTGGTATCATGATTGCTTCCCTCCAGGTCTGTGGAACTCTGCCTGAGTTCCAACAGATATTGAAGATCTGCAGCAGCTTTGTTTTTGCTGCGGTTCCCAAGTTCTTAATCATTTCATTGGACACTCCATCAACTCCTGGCGACTTTCTCATTTTCAATTTGGATATTGCAAGCTCCAGTTCTCTGAATGTGATTGGTGCCTCCATAACTTCAGGTATGGTTCCATCTCGTCCTGCGTGTTGTTGTTTCTCACGAGTCTCCTGTTGCTTCTCTGGGCTAACTTCGATGTTGTTGTCTTTAGCAAGGAGTCTGCAAAGTGATCAGCTGCCTGTTTTCCCATGAGGATGTTTCCATCTTTGTACAGAGCAATCCTTGAGTTTCTCTCTGTACCTTCATCGTTAAGTTGCTTTACCAGCTTCCACAGTTTCCTCGTATCTCTTTCAAAGTTCAAGGACTCTGTTTTCTCCTTCCAGCTTCTTCGCCTGGCCTGCAACTTGGCCCTTTGAAATTTGGCCTTAGCTTGCTGGTAGTTATTGTGGTGTTCTTGGCATGGACTGGTCTCTGCCTGCTTTCGAGATGTTTCCACGTCGTTGTGCAGGTGCTCTAGTTCACTATTCCAATATGGTTTGTAGTGCTTACGAGCCCCTCTAGGTATTGTTTCACGAGCAGCCTGTAATATGCATCTGCTGAATTCATCAACTAGCTTATTGATGTCTTTGTCTACAGTCAGATCTCTAGCCAGTATACTAGTACGGTGCTGGTACATTGTCCAGTCTGCCTTCTTGTAGTTCCACCTAGAGAGAGTGCTGCTCTCCTTGACAAGTTCATTTTCCACAATTAGGAAGACTGGCCGGTGGTCGCTGCCTCCAAGTTGTTTCCCTACAACGCGTGTGGTGTTCCACTCCAAGCTGGGTGAGTGGAATGCCAGGTCTGGTGTAGAGGTGGTGTGCCATGATCTCGAGTAGAAGGTTGGTGGGTCGATTGGCTGGTTAATCAGGATAAGCCCATTGTCATCCTGCCAGTTTTCAAGCTCCTCACCTCTCCTGTCCATGTGATCATAGCCCCAGCTCTGTGAGTGGCTGTTGAAGTCTCCGCATACAATCAGTCTTTCTTTTGCTGGGATTGTATCTAGTGCCAGTGGGCGGTCGCTCGGACAGTAGTAGTTGAGCAGGTGGAATTCTGAACTTTCTGTCCTGAGATGAAGCATCTGGTATTCCGCCCCCTCCATATATGTTTCAAGCTGACATGCACTGATGTTATTCCTCACGAGTGTCAGTATTCCACCTTTTCGCCTGTCTATTCGGTCAGATCGGTAGCACTGGTAGCCTCTGATTTTGAAGGCTATGTCTTTGTTGAGGTGGGTTTCTTGCAAGCAACATACATTTACTTGCTCTTCATTCAAGATATTTTCGAGCTCTAATTTTTTGCTGTAGCCGTCTTTTTTACTATTGACGCCTTCAGCATTCCAGTGCATTATTTTAAATGGTCTTTTCTTTGCTTGGCCAGTAGCTCTATTCTCATGCCTCCTGGCTCCCCGGGGCAATTGAGAAGGACCCCCAGTAGTAGGGGTTGGGCCCTTCCGAGGCAGAGGGCCCGGCACTGCGCCTGCCTGGGTGTCCGTCACAGGGCGAGTGCCATAACGTTTTGCAGATATAGGCATACTTCCATAGCGCTAATGCGTGGCATCCTGATTGCTGTGGTGCGCCTCTTGGCTGGTTGCCTCCGTCTTCAGCACCTTGACTTGCTAGGGCAGACTGTGGTCTTGCTCGAGTCTAGGAGGGCCTGGCCAGTCTTGGTTTTTCAGCCGCTGATGGCTGTACTTGAGCCCCATCTCCACGTCAAGGAGCTGGCCTTGATGGGGTTCCTTAGGAATGTTTACCAACAGACCTATTTAGCTAACGTTGAGCCGGTTACCTGTAATTATAAAGCCAACGATTGGTGTTCGCCGTAATAGGATCAAACAGAGAGAGACTGAACGCGTTGAAAAGGGGCGACTATTTCAAAAGAGTCGTAATTTTGGCCCAGGGGAAGATAAGCTTATGTAGTTGTAACGTATTTTTCGTTAGACAGTGATCAGGGGAAATAATTTGAGTAGAAGGAGTAGATAATTTAAAACCAAGGGCAGATAATCACAGTTACTCCCCCCTGAATCCGTTCGTTTGGAAGGTAATTAAACACGGTGAGAATCGCTAAATCATATGACGGGCTTCGCTCGATTGCCACAGCCTGCAAGCGGTAAAAGCGTGAAAATTCCCACTGATTCGCAGATCGACCGAGGAAAAGCCCGAAATCTGAGCGAAGGCGTTAAAAGTAACAAGTCTGAGCAAAGTTCTGCAAATTTAATGTATATATCTCTGCCTTTAAACTCAATTTATCCAGTACCGACAGAATTTCAGAGAACATCTAGCTTCGAATTCTAAGATCCCTTATAACAGTGGAATTACTTAGTTTTTCGATTGGAGATCGTTAAATTCTGTGTTTGTGGTAAATACTATACTAGAAGTTTGAGTGATTAATGGTTAATTCCGTATTTTGTTCACTAAGATTTTTCTGTGTAGAGTGATTTAATTGTCAAGTCCGTCATTTTTATTTCACTAGGAGTTTTGTGCAAAGTGACTAGCGAATTAATATAATCTATAGCTAAATTGTTCCGGCTGTAGCGTAAATCTAACTAACTGATATTAACCAGCCAGAGTTATTTTAATCGTCTAGTAAACGCACTATTCATTATGAGTACTGACGAAATATATATTTATTTCTAATTCATGATGATTAAAAATATAAATGACTAGCGCTTATTTCACGGAGACTTTTATTAAACGATTCAATATGAGATACACGAGTAGTTCTATTCAAAGTTAAATAACTTAGTGTATGAATATGTTATATTTTACGCGGGTTAAGGATAGGATTGAGAATACTATATTATAGTTAAGTATTTGTATTTTTTTTCCTTTACACAGTATTGGGTCAAACCCAAAATCTACCAGCGGTTTCCATATAAATCGGAGAATAACCATACAAAAGAACATTTTTACTTAGTATCTGGGTCTTCAAGGTGAACCTGTCTGGCTTCGTGTTTACTCCTAGAAAGAAATCAGATTGTTGTGTGGCAACAATAGTTCACCAAACGAAAGAAATTTAAGAATAAAACCGAAAAATGGAAAATTATACTGCTATAGCCTATAGATCCAGATTTTTCCGTCTTCATGTTTTTTCCATTTTAGCTAAAAAAATCATTTCTCATCATTTCCTACATTGGCAACTTCTCCATAATTTCAACATAAAATGCATTGCCATAGTGGCAACAAGATAAAACATTTGACATAATCAAACTTGTGACATTTTCCGACTATCGACCATTTGTGGTGTGACAAGGCATTTTTATACTGAGAGAAGTTACCGACCTGACATTCTTATGTACTGGAAATCTCAAGGTATTGACACTGTGAGCACTGTTAAATTTCTTACCTGGTCTAATTAATGTGACATAAACAGTAATCCTAAATAAAAGTAACAAAGTGAACGTTCCCCGGAGAAGTGGATTTAATCTGTCTTTGAGGAGCTGGGGTTTCTTTGCCAAAATAACACTGGATTTGCTGTGTGAGTGTGTCCTAAAGATTGTTCCAGAAGGTGTAAACCAAGTATTAGGTAAGACCGAATGCACGTGGCCACGGTTGTCTGAGAAGAGAGAAGGATGAATGACTTATTCCCATTTTCATATATATAGATTATATATATATATATATATATATATATATATATATATATATTATATATATATATATATATATTATTACTATATATATTTATACATATACTTATTACTTAGTCGTTCCTTCTTCTACCGTGAGGCAGAGGTTTGGAAGAGAGAGAGCGCCAGACTATCCTATCGGCTGTCTTCCTCCTGGCCCTGGTTCCATTCTAGTCCTCGATCCTTCAAAGAAATATATTATAATATTGATATATATATATATATATTATATATATATTATATGGATATATAATATATATATATATATATATATATATATATATTTACATATCATATTATATATATATATAATCCTATATATTTATATATACATTCTTAGAATCCATGTACTCACGTTGTTTATTTCTTTTAGTAAGTTTTGCTAGTACTGTCCCTTTTTCAGAATAGATTAACGTACAAACTCTTTTCTTTACTGTAGAGGGAAATCCTAGACCATAGCGTATAAATCTTTGACTCTTTAGGGGTTAATAACTTTCTTCTAACGGGATCTTGTTTCAACAGAGGGAGGGAGGATTACACCTTTGATCTATTTCTTTTAAATTTCACTAGCCTATGCTTATTTGTATTTGATTGATATTCATAATATTGCTGTTGTAGAGTTTCTTTATAGTAAATAAAATTTACATAAAAACTTTATTTACATGTGTTGGTCAGCTCGTCCCAAAAATATCCCTATTCCATAAATATAATTTGTCACGTCTGTGCGTCTAACTGTTGTCACTTATGTGTATGTGTGTGGTAAAGCGGGATGATATTAATATTTATAGGGGACTTAGTGTACTGACTGAGATCAGCTGTGAAGGTATCTGTATCTAATAGGTGTAGTGTTTTACAGATAACCTTACTTGCTACCACATTTATACCTCAGTCAGAATTATTCTGGAATATTGTGATGACTACGTTGAATGTCTAGGGTTATGAAAATGATGAAGTGTAAGTCACAACAACAACAGACAGATAAACAATTTAATTTATTCCACAACACTTTACAACACTGTGACACTCACACACATATAACACTCTATAAGACTATCTTAAATGAGTCAAGTGTAAAGTTTCAAATATATATGTAATAATTACTTTCAACAATAGATATCCTGATTCAACTACACAGTGAACCAGGAATCACAATCAAATGTAATCACA
This sequence comes from Oreohelix idahoensis, assembly GCA_024509875.1. Classification (NCBI taxonomy): domain Eukaryota; kingdom Metazoa; phylum Mollusca; class Gastropoda; order Stylommatophora; family Oreohelicidae; genus Oreohelix; species Oreohelix idahoensis. Next base: position 71,568 of record JAMPIV010008041.1, on the reverse strand, counting down.
ATTTATAAATATGATCTTTGTATTGACAATATTTATTAGTATTATCCTATGTGTGTAAGTTGTGAAGTAGTACTATGAGGTAATACTGGTTTTGTTTTTCAAGCTAGATTGTTGTTTGTCATCATGACTTCAAGTGTTTGATTATCGTGGAAATAGTATTGGGAAAAGTTCACAGTTCCTGTCATTTGAAACAATTTATTGTCCCTCTGTGTTTAATATAATGTCAATTTTAGAGGGGGGGGGGGGGGGGCACATAATGTTGAGCTGCTCTGGCCACAGAAGCTTATCTTTCGTGATGGCGGCAGGAAAAGACTCCTCTGCTCGATTGCTTCACTGTGTTCTGGAGACACCTCACTGGTCGCTATCTGGACCAAGGAGTATGCTGTCAGCCTCTGGATTCAGCAAAACTCAGACCAGGTGCTGCTTCAATAACTTAGGACCACGGTCCCTGAAACAAGAAGGTTGTACCTCCTACTTCAGAACTAATTTATAATCTATTTCCACACTGAACACAATACATAACAAACACTGAGTTCAGAGCGGTAGGCCAACTGCTAGCTTCATCTGAAACAATTTACACCAGTATACTCCTCCCTAATGGTTACTACGCCTCTGCAATTCCAGCATTAGTTCCTTCTAGTCAATAAGATAGGTGTTAGTGTACTATTTGGCAATTCCATGCAGTTTTCTTTTCTCCGACACGTTCTGTTCAGGTTGGAGCCGTATCTAGGCTTTGCCTCATGTTTTCTACTGAACCACGCACACATATACAGACATAAATTATCAATTTACATTCAATTTTCATTAAAAAGATATCAAATATGTCAAGCTTACCACAATTCATGGAAATAATACACAAATACGTTGACTGGCGATGAATATGGCACAAATTCCGATCTGCCTCTGTCCCAGGCTTTTATTTAGAAAAAAAAATATAAGCTGGTTCTCAACGCACTGTTTCTGAGTAAGTTTATTTTAAAATGTGGCACTGAACTGACGCTCCTAATTGACTATATTGGCGGGTCTAACCAATCGGGCCATGTTTACACAGCTTTTCAAAAAAAGTACCCCTACTACCGTTTCCCCTAACAACAAAAAAATTAGTATTTGTAGTCCGACTAATCGTGTTTGGCCTTACATTTACTTCTATCCAATCAAATAGGATTTAACATGGTGGCCTATTTCCCGTAAAATGGTGGTTTCAAAACATGCCACTGTGCGATTATTATTTGGTGTTGTCTGACACCCTCACTATTTTCTTTTGGCTATAATTTGTTAATTCCTAGATTATTTGCGTAACACTTAACATATTCTTTGTCAGCAAGTCCTAAGGAACCCAAATATATAAGTTTTAAGGGAGCTAAGTGGCGGCGTTCAAAATATGTATTTTCTTCTAGGATAGTCGTGCTGTTACCACCTCCTCACTTCCAAACTTTATGGTGTCTGCTGTACTGTCAGACTTTCAAACGTAAACCAGTATAATGTCATGTTTCCCAATAAGCATTAATCATGTTTTTAAACCTAACTCTCGTATTGGTAGTGTTTTTTATCACTGTCTATCTAAAAAAAAAGTTAGTGCTTCATGCCTTACGCTTGGGGTGACATTAATTGTATATCGCGAGACGCGTGTTAGTGTTGCCGGCGTTCCTGCTTTCAGCCCTCCCTCTTTCTATCCTAAGTTCATCTGTCTTTTCATCACGCAGTGTATAAAATGAAATTAATGCTAGTATTAATCTTTAGGTCATTAATCAGCTTGCGTATCTCAAGGTTTTCTTAGAAATGCAGTACACGTTTTATTGTTTTGTGGAAACGCGTGTATGCTGCTATAGGCTTTACTATCAAACGTGAAAGCGTTACAATTTTCAGACGAAGTAGAAAAAGGGGGATCTCGAGTACAGTCATTGTGACAGCACTGTTCTTTACCATTCTTCTTTCCCTTTTATTGAATTTATGTGTTAGGCTTTACATTTACCTTTTAATTTATATATGTGGATTTAGAATGTTTCACGACAAATTCTCCCCTCTTAAAACAGACGTTATATGTCAGTCTATAATTCTATATACACATAGAGAAATTTACTATTATTTCTGGGGCTTACGGTGATTCTCATCACACGGATGGCGGCTTAAAAAATCCGCTCCCAGATTTGTCTTTCCAGAAATATACTCTATGCTAAACTCAAATGGCTGCATAAGTAAGGACCATCTGAGTAACCTAGAATTTTCATGTCTAGCCTGCGCTAGAAACGACAAGGGTTTGTGATCCGTTTGCAACTTAAATGCCTTCCCATACAGATAAATATTGAATTTCTTTATCGCCCATATTACTGCAAGACATTCTTTTTCGCTAGTTGAGTAGTTGGTTTCAGCTTTATTCAACTTTCTGCTAGCATATGCCACTGGGCTCAATTCCCCATCCAATGCATCTGATTTCTGTAACAGGGTCGCCCCTAACCCGATATTACTGGCATCCGTTCTTACAATGAATTCTTGACTTAAGTCAGGTAATTTCAAAATAGGTTTGCTTGTGAGCTTTTCCTTCAATTCCTGGTAAGCTAATTCACATTGTGGTGTCCATGTAATTCGATCTGGATTTCCTTTACGTGTCAAATCAGTTAACGGTGCACATATGGAATTAAAGTTTTTGATATACTTTTGGTAGAAACCACATAATGAGACAAAGGATCTCACGTCTTTCTTGGTTTGTGGTCTCGGGGCTTTCTTTAGTTTCTCTAAATTCTTGGGGTCAGGGGTCATGTTTCCCTGATGAACTGTGTGTCCCAAGAATTCTAATTCTTTACATCCAACGCAACATTTGGTTGGTCGGGCTGTTAAATTTGCTTCTCTAAGTCGATTAAACAGCATGTTCAGAGAGTCAATGTGTTCCTCAAATGTTTCTGTTGCTATAAGGATATCATCCATGAAATTTGTGATGCATGGATTATTCAGAGGGTCCAATAATTTTCTCATCATTCTAGAGAAGACACTAGGCGCATTCTTCAATCCAAATGGCAATCTGTTAAACTCATAGTGTCCCTCTGAGGTACTAAAAGCTAGGTATGGTCTAACCTCAGGCTTTACTGGAATCTGATAGTATCCTTTACTCAGATCCACTTTTGAGAAATATTTAGCTTTATTTAGCCTGGCAAACAACTGATTTGTATCCGGCAATGGATCCACCTGTCCTTCTGTGATAGCATTCAGTCTCCTGTAATCTATACAGAGTCTATGTTCTCAGAGGGTTTCCTTAAGAGCACCACACTGGAACTATACGAAGATTCACTGTGTGAAATAATTCCTTCCTTCAACAAATAGTCTATCTCTTCCTTCAAAGCTTTCTCCTTAGCAAAAGGAATCGAATAGGGTTTCATACAGACAGGTGTGGGGTCTATCAGTTTCATATCATATTCCAATAAGTTTGTATGCCCCGGTCGGTCTGTTAACACCTCTGTATGATTATCTAGAACCTGTTGCACTCTCTCTTTCTGATTTTTTCGTTAAATGTGTACTGATTTTCACCTGTGCCGCTGTCTCACAGGGGTGTAATGGATATTCAAATGATGAAAGTGGTTCCTTTTTCATCTCCATTGCAATGGACAAGGTCAACAAGTGTGTCTCTTCCTGATTTTCTCTTTCCAAATATTTCTTCAGGAGATTCACATGATAGATTTTTTCTTTCCCCTTCTTATCTATCTTATAATTTGTTCTAGACACCTTCTCTAGAACTGTATATGGACCTTGCCATCCAATTTGTAACTTATTCTGACTACCGGGTAGAAGAAGCAGTACCTTCTCTCCCACAGCCAAATCTCTGTCTTTAGCCTTCCTGTTGAAATAGGCAGCATGTTTCTTCCAGGCTTGTCTCAAATTTTCATTGGCAAGTTTCCAGCCAGTTTTTAAACGAGTGGTCAGCTCATTCACATATTGGTATGAGGATGTAATATTTTCCTCTGCCTTTTCATCAGTCCACGTTCTTAACAGCGCTTCATATGGACCTTTAATTTTGTGGACCTATTTGTCCATGCACCGGTATGGTCTCTTCCACTCGAAGCTCTATAGTGATGATTTTTCTTCCCAGAATTATCATGCACAAAACGACCGCTACCAATTCTTTTCTTGGGGCTTTCTCCCCACTTAGAATTCTGGATGAGAGATTTCCTCTCTACATCCTCTTCCTCCAGTTTGTTTAAGTCCGATTGAGGGATTTTCGGCTTATCCTGGGGTAAGACATCTTTTTGCACTCTCTGCATAGTGGCCATTGTAAAACAGTTAATTGAAGCTTGTCCGTGAAAAGGGGCTTCCCATTCCATTTGGTCAACTTTATCAAATTTATTTTTCTTTGTATTGTCAGGCCTAAGTTTGCCCCGTGGCGTGTCCAGGTCCTGATCAATGTTCCCACTTGTGGGTGTTCCCTCATGTGCTATGCTACACCTTTCTACAAAATTCTCAATGTCCCACCTTGCCTTGGGCCAATAATAATTGTGAGCCACCTTTTGGATGATGGTACCTATCTTCTCATGGTCCCCATCTTGTTTCACATGTAGGCTCCTTATTAAGTCTGCCCTGTATGCCTTTGGAAGAACCAACTGTCCGTGACCATTGGATCTAATTCCGGCCTTCCTGTAAATCAACTTGTTTTTCATGTAAAAATCTCCCTTGCCTGGAGTTGTATGACAAGTTGACAATTTCCTGAAACAAGGCTTGAGGGTCTTATCCCCAGCCTGTGCCTTCCTCATCTCTTCTGGAGTGGTATCTATCAGAATATCCTCCTCCTGTCTGGAGGTTGACCTGACCTGAAAGGTGGCCATAACTATAGGGTTCCTTCTGCAACGGTCAGTGTCATGATTGTTCATCTTACAATTTTTACACCACCTCCTGTTTTGGTTGAAAGATTTTCTTTCATCATATTTCCTTTCATCGAATTGTGGGTTTTTATTTTTATTGTCATACCGTGGCCTATCAAACTGGTGCTTACCTTTGTTTTGATCTCTAGGATCAAATGTATCAAAGTTTTGTGGTGCCTTAAAATAGTCTACCTGTTTCCTTTTGTTACCTGTTACCTCTGCTTGAGCTGCTTGATATCTTTCTGCAACATTTAGTAGCTCACCCAGTCTCTCTGCACCTTGTTCCATGAGAAACTTTCTCAGGTCTGGAGCCATGGACTCTCTTAGTTGTTCTATAAGGACCATTTCCTTAAGATCTTGGGTTTTCCCCAGAGAAGTCCATTTCTCCAAGTATGTCTCTAACCGTGCAGAGAACTGGTGATAGGTTTCACCTGACAGTAGTTTAGCATTCCTAAATTTTTTCCTATAAAATTCTGCGTTCTTTTCATATCTTAACAAAAGAGCCTGCTTTAGCATGTCATAATTTTCTTGATCACCTCTGCTCATTTTGGCAAAAACTTCATAAGCTGCCCCACGAAGCCCTTGAGATAACTTTAAGCTCCACCTTTCTCTCTCTAACCCATACGTGGTAGCTAATAGTTCATATCTATTTAGATAGCTCTCAATATCATAGTCTTTCTCAACAAAATGATCTAAATGAAAATTCATAGCTGAGGTTGAGGCTCCCTGACTAGCATTAGCATCGGAGGTAAAGGGACTGGCACCATTTTCAGGAGCATGGCCTTGAAACTCAAACTCCCTTAGTCGTAACTCACGTTCCCTTTGTAATCTCTTCTCCTCCTTTTCTGCTTCCCTTTCTGCAGCTAATCGCTTGTCTTCCCTTTCTGCAGTCAATCTTTTTTCTTCTCTTTCTGCCTCCAATTTCTTAGCCTCAGCCTCAATCTGCAACCTCTTAATTTCTTTTTCAGCCTCTATTCTCTTATCTTCGGCCAATCTTTCAGATTCTAATTTTCTTTCTGCTTCAAATTTTCTTTCTTCACGTTCAATATATTTGTCACATTCAGTAGTGACATAGGCAATCATAATTTGCCCGTCCATTCCTAACTCTTTAGCAGTCTGCACAGCAGCAGATCGAAATTTGGCCAGGTCCGCCATTTTCTAACAGGTAAATGTAAACAATATCTAACTAAACAATTCAATCTCTAACTAAATATCCAAGGACAACTACAGGCACTGAGAGCTCAACCTTATTTATTTTCACCCAAGGATACCTTTTAAATTTTTATTATTCCCAATATATATAATAGGAGAAAGTTCAATATCCCGGACGAGCCCCCAATATATGTGGTAAAGTGGGATGATATTAATATTTATAGGGGACTTAGTGTACTGACTGAGATCAGCTGTGAAGGTATCTGTATCTAATAGGTGTAGTGTTTTACAGATAACCTTACTTGCTACCACATTTATACCTCAGTCAGAATTATTCTGGAATATTGTGATGACTACGTTGAATGTCTAGGGTTATGAAAATGATGAAGTGTAAGTCACAACAACAACAGACAGATAAACAATTTAATTTATTCCACAACACTTTACAACACTGTGACACTCACACACATATAACACTCTATAAGACTATCTTAAATGAGTCAAGTGTAAAGTTTCAAATATATATGTAATAATTACTTTCAACAATAGATATCCTGATTCAATTACACAGTGAACCAGGAATCACAATCAAATGTAATCACAATTTATAAATATGATCTTTGTATTGACAATATTTATTAGTATTATCCTATGTGTGTAAGTTGTGAAGTAGTACTATGAGGTAATACTGGTTTTGTTTTTCAAGCTAGATTGTTGTTTGTCATCATGACTTCAAGTGTTTGATTATCGTGGAAATAGTATTGGGAAAAGTTCACAGTTCCTGTCATTTGAAACAATTTATTGTCCCTCTGTGTTTAATATAATGTCAATTTTAGAGGGTGGGGCACATAATGTTGAGCTGCTCTGGCCACAGAAGCTTATCTTTCGTGATGGCGGCAGGAAAAGACTCCTCTGCTCGATTGCTTCACTGTGTTCTGGAGACACCTCACCGGTCGCTATCTGGACCAAGGAGTATGCTGTCAGCCTCTGGATTCAGCAAAACTCAGATCAGGTGCTGCTTCAATAACTTAGGACCACGGTCCCTGAAACAAGAAGGTTGTACCTCCTACTTCAGATCTAATTTATAATCTATTTCCACACTAAACACAATACATAACAAACACTGAGTTCAGAGCGGTAGGCCAACTGCTAGCTTCATCTGAAACAATTTACACCAGTATACTCCTCCCTAATGGTTACTACGCCTCTGCAATTCCAGCCTTAGTTCCTTCTAGTCAATAAGATAGGTGTTAGTGTACTATTTGGCAATTCCATGCAGTTTTCTTTTCTCCGACACGTTCTGTTCAGGTTGGAGCCGTATCTAGGCTTTGCCTCATGTTTTCTACTGAACCACACACATATACAGACATAAATTATCAATTTACATTCAATTTTCATTAAAAAGATATCAAATATGTCAAGCTTACCACAATTCATGGAAATAATACACAAATACGTTGACTGGCGATGAATATGGCACAAATTCCGATCTGCCTCTGTCCCAGGCTTTTATTTAGAAAAAAATATAAGCTGGTTCTCAACGCACTGTTTCTGAGTAAGCTTATTTTAAAATGTGGCACTGAACTGACGCTCCTAATTGACTATATTGGTGGGTCTAACCAATCGGGCCATGTTTACACAGCTTTTCAAAAAAAGTACCCCTACTACCGTTTCCCCTAACAACAAAAAAATTAGTATTTGTAGTCCGACTAATCGTGTTTGGCCTTACATTTACTTCTATCCAATCAAATAGGATTTAACATGGTGGCCTATTTCCCGTAAAATGGTGGTTTCAAAACATGCCACTGTGCGATTATTATTTGGTGTTGTCTGACACCCTCACTATTTTGTTTTGGCTATAATTTGTTAATTCCTAGACTATTTGCGTAACATTTAACATATTCTTTGTCAGCAAGTCCTAAGGAACCCAAATATATAAGTTTTAAGGGAGCTAAGTGGCGGCGTTCAAAATATGTATTTTCTTCTAGGATAGTCGTGCTGTTACCACCTCCTCACTTCCAAACTTTATGGTGTCTGCTGTACTGTCAGACTTTCAAACGTAAACCAGTATAATGTCATGTTTCCCAATAAGCATTAATCATGTTTTTAAACCTAACTCGTATTGGTAGTGTTTTTTATCACTGTCTATTTGAAAAAAAGTTAGTGCTTCATGCCTTACGCTTGGGGTGGCATTAATTGTATATCGCGAGACGCGTGTTAGTGTTGCCGGCGTTCCTGCTTTCAGCCCTCCCTCTCTCTATCCTAAGTTCATCTGTCTTTTCATCACGCAGTGTATAAAATGAAATTAATACTAGTATTAATCTAGGTCTTTACGCAGTGCCTATCTCAAGGTTTTCTTAGAAATGCAGTACACGTTTTATTGTTTTGTGGAAACGCGTGTATGCTGCTATAGGCTTTACTATCAACGTGGAAACGTTACAATTTGCAGACGAAGCAGAAAAAGGGGGATCTCGAGTACAGTCATTGTGACAGCACTGTTCTTTACCATTCTTCTTTCCCTTTTATTGAATTTATGTGTTAGGCTTTACATTTACCTTTTAATTTATATATGTGGATTTAGAATGTTTCACGACAATGTGTGTATGTGAGTGGTTGATATATATATATATATATATATATATATATATATATATATATATATATATATATATATATATATATATATATATATATATATATATATATATATATATATATATATATATATATAGGTATACTGTCTGACTAACAAAGTTCTGTTGTAGAGATAGACTGACCGAGAGGATCTTCTCGAGTCCAGGGACAGACTCTACCTATTTTTCCCCCATTTCACTTGTGAGAATCTATTTCTTATCTTATCTCTCACTGAGTCACCACCTGTCTAGTTCTATTCAGAAGGGACCAAACTATGTCTTAATTCCCCCATCGAAAATCTACGACACTGAGCAGTTTTCCATTCTTGTCTTTTATGAGGCAACTTGTTTGCTTGTATTTCCTGTTAGCTTCTTTGTGCTGCTATACAGTTCTCTCATATTTCCTTTGGCTGCAGCATCTCCTGCCTCTCTTGCCAACTCCTCATTATACTTCCTCTTGTCTCTTTTGATACTTCTTTTTACTTCTTTGTTTGCTTCTGTGTACACTTCTTGAGCCTTTGCTTTGGAACTTCTGGTTTTGCTTGTGTTTAAATCTGCTTTCTTGTTTTTTCTGTCTTTTATCTTATTGATGGTTTCTGTTGTTATCCATGCATTTTGTTGTCGTTCCCTTTTTACCAGTATTTCTTCACATATCTCATTCCATACCGTTTTGATTTGCTGCCAATAGTCTTCTGTATTCTCTACATCTTTCAGCTGTTGGAGCACTTGGAATTTGTTGGATATTGTGACCGCAAATTTGTCTCTTGTTTCTTAATTTCTTAAATGTCCTACATTAAATTGTTGTCTATAATTTTGCATTGTTGCATATCTCTTGAGTTTCATTTTTACTTTGGCTATCAGAAGGTGGTGATCTGATGCCACATCTGCTCCTCTATATACCTTTACATCCTGCAATGATGATCTAAACTTCTTGTTTATGCATATATGATCAATCTGATTTTCTGTTCTGTGGTCTGGTGATATCCATGTTGCCTTGTGTATTCTCTTATGTGGAAACATGCTTCCTCCTATAGCCAGTTGATTGGAAGCACAGAAGTTTGAGAATAGTTCACTATTTTCATTCATTATTCCTAGCCCCTGTTTTCCCATGACTTCTTCAAATCCGGTGTTGACTGTACCTATCTTTGCATTAATGTCCCACATCAACATTGTGATGTCTCTTCTTTTTACTTTCTCCATAATTTCCTGCATTCTAGTATAAAATGCTTCTTTTGCAGACTCTTCTTTGTCATTAGTTAGTGCATAACATTGGATGACATTTACATTTATTTTCTTTTTAGCTGTTTTAAAAGTAGCTGTTATTATTATGGGTCCAACGGCTTCCCATTCAATGAGTGCTTTCTGTGCTTCTTTAGATAACATAAGAGCTACCCCTTTACTGTGGTGTGAACTTTCGTCTTCATGTCCAGAGGAAAGCACCAATTCACCTGTGATGAGTTTCTTCCTGTCTACCCCCTTCCTTTTTGTTTCACACAGTCCCAGAACCTCGATTTTATATTCCCACATTTCTGCTGCTACTTGTGCCGCTTTCCCTTATTCGTTCAATGTCCGAACATTCCAGGTACCAAATCTGGAGGTTCTCCTAGAAGAAAGAAGGTTAGTCAGTAACACAGACTCCTTTCGGCTTTCTCTGATTTGCATCATACGCCTCCCTGCAAGAGGACCTTCCCCTGTCTTGGATGACTGTGTTTTATTTTCCTTAATTGACTTGTCCATGTTTGTTGAAGTTTTTTGTGGTTAAAATTTTTTTTACAGGATGGGGTAACCAGCCCCGTGCCCAACCCTCCTTTCTACGACATGCATGGTAGGGAACAGTGTTACTATTCTTTGCTCCCCTTTCGGGCCCCGTTAACACACTTTATAATGCTGAAGGTATATTACATCGACGAAGTTTTCCAGCGTTTTCTCCAAGGTTATCTGCTTCAGGTTGTTATCCAACTCTTTCGACAAGGCTTCATCTAGCTATTCCCAAAACTCTTTAGCACTTGCAGGTGGAAACCTGATGGTATCTCTTTTCCCGTTCAAGAAGTGTGATCTTGAATATTCCCTGCACTGTGGACTGACTCTTGGCTGAGGTCTTCTACCGTCTTATCTGTCGAAACAGAGCATTGTTGATCTACCACCGATGAGCTCTCACGCCCCTTTTTCGTTCTGTGGATTTTCATGTCTCTGAGTAGAGAATTTCCTACCACAGGCATATGGAAATTCCAGCCGTTGGTCAGAGCTCAAAAGGTAACTGGTCTGGTCGATTCCATTAAGTCACCTGTGGATTCATCATTCTTCATTTAGAGATCTTATAACTATTGTTAACAGCTTACGGGGTGCCTACCCGGTCAGCCGGTTTATAATCTTTACCAGTGTCATATGTCTTTCCAAAAGTCCATCGGTCTTTTCACGATAGTCAATGATCTGTCCATGTAATTATGATAGGAAAAACTATACAGAGCAATACAACAGGAGGCAATCTGATCATCAGAAGCGGTCCCCCGTCGATCAAATGTGTCGGCCCCGTAATCGCATTTACACTCGGGGGGGGGGGGGGGGGGGGGAAAACGGGTCCACTTGGGTCATGACTCCCAAGTGTCAGCCACCTGTTGTCAGATATCTAAGGAATTAAAATTCCCAGTAAGAAGAACCTTCTCAGACTACAGTTAGGAAATGGATATTTCAGAATAGAAGAACCTTGCAGTGCAGAATGTCATCACGACAATAATATAGCACGTTTCTTGTTAAAATGAAAGAGGTGTGAACAAAAGAAAATCTCAGTATTAGATTATTTGAAGGTTTCAAATTTACTCATTAATATAGAAGAGAACTCCGCCGAGGCCGGTCTTAAACCAGGCTAAACAAGTGAGGAGGTACATCATGCATGGAGGCCGTAAAGAGGCAGCCCCTCCACCTGGCAAAGGCATAGCAGGCCAAACACCTGTTTGCCTTAAAAGCCGATTACAGGAAATGACAGAGAAAAAAAACGGACTGAATTTTAAAGGCAACAAACTGGCACAAATTAGGATGACGATTTTTTGGATCCTGAAATATTAGGAGTGTTAACGGGAAAGAAGAGCTGATGGGGTAGATGAGAAAAGCAAAATTTAAAATCCTGGCTCTGACGGAAACAAAGAAAAAGGGACATGGAGTTATGGATCTCGATTGCAACATATTACTCAACAGTGGTGTTCCCACAACCGAAAGAGCTAAAGGGGTTGTGGGTTGTTGTCGTAGATTTTTGATAGCAGAATTAAGGGGAGGAGCTACACTGAAATGCTATTTTCGTTATTAATTGCTGGATTTCAATGAAAATGCACAGACTTAACCTATATCAATACTAGGTACGAAAAATGAAGAGTTTTATGGCACTGCACTACTGGTTGCCATAGAAACGGCGGCCATATTGGATTCAATTGTTCTATTTCAATTTGCTAAGGCTTTTTTATTTATTAAGCTATGAATACCAAAAATGTAGGCACAATGTTTATCATTATATTTTAAAACTTTTCAATTGTTGGATTTTTGATAACTTTAATACAAAAAAAAAGTTGTAGGACTTTGAATATAGTGTCTAAAAAAAGTAACAAATTTTGATAAATTTTACATTACTTTTTGCAATCAATCAAAAGTTTGATCAGATACTCAAAATCCAGCAATATGAAAGTTTTAAAAGATTATGGGCAACATACGTGCCAATTTGTATGTCAATTAACACATAAGTGTGGAATTTTTAAGGAAATTAGGATGAGAAAATTAGATTTTGAGAAAATCGCATTTTTCTCCATAAATAGACTACAATTAAATAAGTCTGTAATATTGCCCCTGAAAAATTGCTTACTTGTCATTTAGAACATACTGGTAGCATAGCCAGCTTCCTCTGCAGCTTCCTATCTGGCTTTCTGTTGAAATTTGTGCCTTATTTCCTTCCTTGTCTTAGCGCAGTTTTCTGCCGTTTTAGAGCTGAGCAATATTGGATTCTTTGTTCTATTTCAATTTGCTAAGGCTTTTTTATTTATTAAGTTATGAATACCAAATATGAACACAACGTTTATCATTATATGTTAAAACTTTTCCAGTGATGGATTTTTGATAACTTTAATACAAAAAAAGTTGTAGGACTTTGAAAATAGTGTCTAAAAATAGTAACAAATTTTACTAAATTTTACATTACTTTTGTCAATTAACCAAAAGTTTGATCAAATACTTAAAATCCATCACATAAAAAGTTTTAAAAGATTATGGGCAATATATGTTCCTATTCTTGTCAATTAATACATAAGTGTGGAAGTTATAAGAAAATTAGTATGAGAATAATGATTTCTTTAAAATCACATTTTTCAATATAATTAGAATATAATTAAATAAGTATGTGATACTGCAGCAAAATAAAATAACTTACTAGTCATGCAGAACATACCGGCAGCATATCCAGCTTCCTCTGCAGTTTCTTGTCTGGCTTTCTGTTGAGATTTGTGCTAAATGTCCTTCATTTTCTTAGTGCAGTTTTCTGCCATTTTAGAGCTGAGCACCAGATGTTTAACGCTTTCTTGCTCCTGCCAGTCGACAAGCCTTTTTTCCACTGTTCAGCCCCAGGACTTTCTTGAAAAATATAGCAGCCTCAGGTCCTTGATTAAATTCAGCAATATTAGGGCTATATGGTTTAATTGCTATGATCTGATTGAATGCTTTGCTATCACAATCACTTTACACGGTGTATCGAAATTTATGTCGCGTCAGAGAACAGCTTCACAAATCACTACCTGCCTCAGCTTCCATGACACTTGAACTTCCTAGAAAGAGGCAAATGTTTACATTAGTAAAATTTCAAATAAAGATGTAAACAAACATTAATAAACTGTGTCTTAAAGTACAATGGAAGCAAAACAATACATGTAAGTAATGAAATATGTTTCTTAACTTGATATTTATGGAGATCAAAATAAATTACATGAATGTCTATGCTTAGGCAAGGGGAAACATAAAGTAAGTTTCAAAAGTAAATACCTTCAAAATGTATATGACAGCCTTGCTTCACTTTCCATTTGATGAAGTTTCCAATCTTTCTTCTGGTACCAAGAACCAGCTGTTGCACATGTCTGGCAGGCATTTTTTTAATAACACATAAGCATCTGTGACAAGACACGTCAATAAAAATACACAAGAAACAAACATTAAATTGAGGAAACAAATATGCACTATGCTTACAAGAATCATGATAATGTACTGAATTATGAGAAGTCACCCGTTATTCTGTAAACTCAGGAAAACGTGATGATTTTTAACTGACTGTCTACTACTCGTAATAGCTAGTTCATGTAACTCCCTGGTTGTTGAAATGAAGCACAGTGGGCCGCCTTCTTTGATGTCATTCCAGTAAGTAGCCAACGTCGTAAGGTTTAGGGTTAGGTTAAGATTCTTAAACCTGGTTGAAATGAGTCACTATGGGCCGTCTTCTTAGATGTCATCCCAGTAAGTCGCTAACGTCGTTAGGGTTAGGATACATTTACGTAACCATTAGCCCTTTTTACTGCGTCTCTGAATTCTAATCTAAGGAACTATCGTACAGATGGTCCTGTCTGCTTCATTTCAACCATTAAGCCTAACCCTTACTCCTGTTTACTGCGTCTCTAAATTCTTGTCAAAGGCCACATCGAACAAACGGTCCGCTGTGTTTTAATTCAACCCTCCTTGCCTGAGTACTAATGTCCCAGTTTTTACCATTACATCGTCACAATAAGTATGTTTTACCTCCAGTGTAGGCTAAGTCTTCCTTCCATCTCTAACTCTGGCCTATTCCAGTTGGAGATAACGAGAGCATCTCGTTTTTATAGGCATTGTCACAACTATTACTAAACAAAACTGTAATTTCGAACCTTAATGTAAACACGCGGCCATATTGTCGTTGCCGGTCACGTGAACGCGCACAGCCAAATAAAAATTTAGAATCGAGGGGAAACCCTTATTGTTGACTTGGAAATTATAAATTTCCAATCTGGCATTTGGAATCCCGAAATAAGTGACCTGCTTACAGTAAAGTGCAGATTTGGACGAATCCAATGATGTATAATATGTAGGGGTGTAAGCTTGGTTGCTATGTAAAAAAACTCGGCCTAATGAGACATTTTTTCTCGGGTTTGAGAAAATCACTCCATACCATACCTTTTTCAAAGTCAAAATACATATTGTTAGAATGAATTTTGACATTTAATTATGTTATATTTAGATTTAGGAGATGCTAAAGTATTAGAAAATGGACTAATCCCAAAATCCATCATTTTTGTATTTTGACGTTAATTTCATGCCCGCTCCTGGCCTTAAGACTTGGGTTGGTCCCTTCTGAATAGATTAGAATGAGTGATAGTCCCAGTGAGAGATAGTAATAGCAATAGATTTCAACGAGTGAGATGGTAGACTGTGATAGAGGCTGTCTCTGAGATCGAGAATTCTTCTCTCTCTCTCTGCTCATCTTCTACGACAGCTTTAGAGGAGTCAGACAGTCTAAACACCTATATATATATTAATATATCTCTAACCACTCACGTGCACGCACATACAAGACGACAGTTAGACGTACAGACGTGGGAAAACTATAACAAATGATTATATAAATATACTAGAACGAGCTGACCATCACGCTGATTAATTTCAAGAGAAATTTTAATTATCATCTAAAATAATTTCATCACAACACATAGAAATTACATCAAAGCATATACAAATAGTCATAAAGTCAATAAAAAATGCTACCAAAATGATGGACCCACAGTATGATCTTATCCCTCAAGGTATGCCCACAGTCCTGTTGGAAGAAAGTGATAGCCCCAAGGAATCAAGGATACAGATGATTAGGTCTAATATTTCCCCCTTTTAAGGTATGGACAGACTTGATATCTCTGCTCTCTATTTTAAGGGAAATATGATTTGCAATACTTGCATATAGAAAGTTAGGGGGGTGTTGGGAAGTCAGGTATTGGTAGTACCTCTGGTGAAGTAGCTGTCATGCCCTTTTCAGGGCAGCTCGGCCACCTTTGGTCCAAACCTGGCATCCAGCTCTCACCTGTGGCTCCTCGTAGCTGTCAGCATGCGACAGCGGCCACCCCCCGGGCAACGTCTTTGACAGGCCGGCTAAACTAGGTGAGGGTAGCCGAATGGTTATAAACCTTCGGTGAGTTAGGGTCTGCCTACCCATGCGTGCGAAGACTGGATTCGATAGACTGCGCGGAAGAAACCACCTGTTGGTTCAACGGGCATGACGGCGATTACCAGCAACGCGCTGTGGAGCGTAAGGAGCACGGCGAGGCACGTAGAAAGCCCTGGTCATCCACTGCACCTGACTTCATCTCCAGTCGTCTTGACTTGTCTTGCCACTGGATTGAGATGGACCCAGGCGAGAGAGTGAGGTCGACGAATTGCGCAACTCTTCCTCACTTTAATCCAAATCACCGCGCAAGTCACTCCTTCATCCATTCATCCATCCACTCACAACAAGTCCTGTGGCGATGGGCGAGCGGCGAAGCGGCAGGCGTGGGTACGCTGGCAGTCGTAGTTGCAGACCTACACACAGGCGGCTCAGGCCATATGGTCGTCTTCCACTGATCGGAGCAGCAGTGGGATTCGGCAGCCCCCTGAGTGTCTGAGCAGCCCTCTTTAGGAAAGCACTGCTCACCTCCATGGCATGAGGAAGGGGCTAGAAAAGGTGCCCTAAACATTTCCTGCTCCACCATTACCTAACCAGCTTATCGCGGTTGGTGGGTACCCTACTTCGGCGGGCGACATATAAGAAAAAGAAAGGACAGATTTTTCCCCCTCATTCTAGGCGCATGGAATGTGCGCACTCTCCTTGACAAAGACTTTAAAGCAAACATACCTGAGAGACGAACTGCCCTGATTGGGAGAGAACTGGCCAGGTACAACATTGACATAGCAGCACTGAGTGAAACTCGACTTGCAGGTGAGGGCCAACTTTGCGAAAAGGGTGCAGGCTATACATTCTTTTGGAGCGGAAGAGGAACTGAAGAAAGACGAGAAGCAGGGGTTGGATTTGCAATCAAAACAGCAATTGTCAGCAAGTTAGCGGGGCCCCCAAAGGGAATAAATGACCGACTGATGACGGTCAAGATCCCCCTGTTCTATGGAAGAAAACATGCTACCATCATTAGCCCGTATGCACCAACTATGACAAACCAGGATGACGTCAAGGATAAGTTTTACGAAGAACTACATGCAGTCATTGCATCAGTTCCTAAAGCAGATAAGCTCATCATTCTTGGTGACTTTAATGCAAGAGTAGGCTCAGATAACATCTCCTGGAATGGCACTATTGGAAGGTACGGTGTGGGTCGCTGTAACAGCAATGGACTTCTTCTCCTCCAGACTTGCGCAGAACATGACCTCCTTGTCACCAACACCATTTTTCGACTTCCTACCCGCAACAGGACCTCCTGGATGCACTCTCGCTCAAAGCATTGGCACTTAATTGACTATGTAATTGCTAGGAAGAAGGACAGGCAAGATGTCCGGGTGACCAAGTCCATGTGTGGTGCCGAATGTTGGACTGATCATCGCCTCATTGTATCAAAACTTAAAATTCGTATCCAACCAGCCAGGCGCCCTCAGGGGAAGAAAACTCAAAAGAGGCTGGATGTCACCAAACTAAAGAAGACAAAAATCAAACAGTCATTTACTGACACCTTAGAAGACCGTCTCAAATCTATCTCGCTAGACGGCCAAAGTGTGGAAACAAATTGGGCAGCCCTAAGTGAGCAGATCTACAACACTGCTACAGAGGTCCTGGGTCCTTCCATCAAGAAACAAAATGACTGGTTTGATGAGAACTCAGATGATATAAAGCAGATGTTGGCTGTGAAACACCATCTCCATAAAGCATATTTAAATGATCCAAAATCTACATCCAAGAAAGACGCTTTCAACAACATGCGTAGAATCGTCCAACATAAACTACGCCAGATGCGGGATTCATGGCTGAGTAATAAAGCAGATGAGCTCCAAGGCTTTGCTGACAGCCATGACTTGAAAAATTTTTACCTTGCACTCAAAGCGGTCTATGGTCCAACATCATCAGGATCATTTCCCCTCCTTAATGCAGATGGAAAAACACTAATTACAGACAAGGAAAAAATGCTCCAACGCTGGGCTGAACATTTTAATAATATTCTGAACCAGCCATCATCTATTAACGACGAAGCCATCATCCGCCTGCCCCAAATTCCTATAAATGAAGCATTAGACGATGTACCAACTCTGGAGGAAACTAAGAAAGCGATTCGTCAACTGTCTAGTGGAAAGGCCCCCGGCTCCGATTCAATTCCTGTTGAGGTTTATAAAGATGGCGGTGCAGTTCTGATAGAGAAACTTCACATGATCTTCCAGCAAATGTGGCAGAGTGAAACCATCCCACACGATCTCAAAGATGTGTCAATTATACATCTATATAAACGTAAAGGTAATCGCCAAGACTGTAACAACCATCGAGGCATCTCTATACTATCAATCGCTGGGAAGATATTCGCCAGAATCCATTTGAATCGCCTTACGGCTCATCTTGACAAAGGTCTTTTACCTGAAAGTCAGTGTGGATTCCGGAAAGAACGTGGAACCACAGATATGGTGTTTGCTGCAAGACAGCTACAAGAAAAATGCCAAGAACAGCACTGTGACCTGTACACAGCTTTCATCGACTTGACAAAGGCGTTCGACACGGTCAGTAGAGAGGGTCTATGGAAGATCATGGCAAAATATGGCTGCCCAAAGAAATTTATCACAATAGTGCAGCAACTGCATGATGGAATGCAGGCTAGAGTTCAGGAAAACGGTGAGCTATCAGAGCCTTTCCCCGTCTCAAATGGAGTTAAACAAGGGTGCGTACTTGCACCGACTCTGTTCAGTATCATGTTTTCTGCTATGCTGACTGATGCTTTTAGAGACGGGGACACAGGAATCGACATTAGTTATCGTATTGATGGAAAATTGTTTAACCTTAGGAGGCTTCAAGCAAAAACCAAGGTCAAATCACACACCATCAGAGATCTTCTGTTTGCTGATGATTGTGCCCTCAATGCTGGCTCAGAGGCTGATCTGCAGCATAGTGTGGATAGATTCTCCGAAGCCTGCGCCAACTTTGGGCTTACCATCAACACGAAGAAAACAGAAATCATGTACCAACCAGCTCCTGGCACAGTTTATACTGAGCCAATCATCAAGGTTAATGGTGAGAAACTGAATGTTGTGAACAGATTCACATACCTTGGTAGCACACTATCCCAGAACATTGTCATTGATGATGAGGTGAACACCAGGATCTCCAAAGCCAGCAGCACATTTGGCAGACTATACACCAACGTTTGGCATCGAAGTGGCATTAGTCTACAGACAAAGCTGAAGGTGTACAGAGCTGCGGTGCTTCCAGTGCTGCTATATGCATGTGAAACATGGACTGTATACAGGCGCCACGTAAAGAAGCTAAACCACTTCCATACAGTTTGTCTCAGGAAGATAATGAACATCAAATGGCAAGACAAGATCTCGGATACCGCCGTTCTTGACAGAGCTGGTATCCCTAGTATTGATACTATTCTGATGCAGTCACAGATTCGCTGGGCAGGTCATGTAGTCCGCATGCCAGACCATCGACTGCCAAAGATACTCTTTTATGGTGAGATACAGAAGGGTAAACGCTCCCATGGTGGCCAAAAGAAGCGCTTCAAAGATACGCTAAAGACGTCATTGAAAACCTTTGACATAAACCCAGACACATGGGAAGCTGCTGCGCAAGACCGAACTGCTTGGCGTACATCTCTTCGTAAAGGTGCAGCGGCATGCGAATCATCCAAAAGAGCAGCAGCAGAACATCGGAGACAAGCTAGAAAGGACCGTATAATAAAACCTTCACATGAAGCAAACATTCCCTGCCCACACTGTCCGAGATCTTTCCAGGCCCACATCGGGCTCATCAGTCACCTTCGTATCCATAGATTAACCTAACATATTCCTAAATAATTGGATGAACAGAGTGGTCTTCATCACCCGTGATGGACGAACAACGAACAGAAAGTTAAGACAGCAAAATGGGTGCCCAATTACAACAATAAAGAAATCACTCCATCCTGCATTCACTCTATTCATTCAGTCGTGATCACGTGCATTTGTTCATACTCACAGCTTTGATAGCCAGTTCTGGAAACACAATTTTTAGGACATTCACATACAGAATCGTCAAAGGCAGTCTTTGACCAAGAAATCCCCAGTTCCAAAAAGACGGGATGAATTCTCTGCTTCCGGGAACGATTTCTTGGGTGTTCTTATTTTTCGGATGTCTGTTTAGGTCACATTAAAATTGTCCAGGCACGAACATTAACAAAGAGCACAGTGTCAATAGCTTAGGTTTCTAGAATTGAGGAATGTCAGATCGGTGTCTACTTTCAGGAAAGGACTATATTTGGTCACCACACCACTAGTCAAAACTCCGTCGGAATGTTACTGATGTTAATATGTTAACTTGCCACAACGGCTAAAAATGTACATAGAGTTTGTGCAGAAATGTGATCTGGCTCAAAGGCCCAGTATAAGCATTTATTCTTTTAAAAAAAACCCGTTAGTGGGATTGTTATTCTGTCTATCTCTGAAAGCACACGCCCTGTCAGACAGGTGTTACTTGAAAACCCTCGTGGTTAAAGATATAAAATGTTTATGTTTCTCACAGGTATGTCTCTGTACTAAACGCCGGCAAAGTTGGGTTACCCAGTTGTTAAACGATTATTGGATGGGGGTTGATGAGGTCGGCCTCCATAAATAATACAGTTCTTGCTCAGGTATCGAAGGTGTAAGTGCTGCGTATGTGAGTGAGTGTCAAGTTGACCTGGAGACAATGTTTTGACTGATATAGGTCACCAGCCATAGAGGTGCTGACAAGGGTGTCACACAAATTCACTCTCAAGTGTGGATGAGTAATCATCAATGGATGGATGCGAATGCGTGTATAGATTCTGACAGGTCACAGTCCATCCACACAACCACATGTAGAAGTCAGTAATCGTAGACAATAGCTGACGTTTCATAGATTTATTGACGACACAGAACAATGGACGCTCATCATCATATACATAGTCAGTACAATACTTGACGACATACAGCATAGAAATGGTGAATAATATAATTGGCATCAATGCATCATAGATGACTGTAGATATATTCAGGTGCTGAAACCATCATCCTTGTCTACTACAGCCAAGATATATAGATGTAGGAGATTAAATCAACTCTCCCTTTCTGACCCCTAGCAAGACAGACATATCTTCTGGAGTACATCAGGCAATGTCCTCTAAGTTCCTTTAGTGGCAAAGGTGTCAAACCTTGACCGACGTGATACCGCCGGAGCAACAGAGTTCAACGAACAGATAACCCTTCGGGCATGCACCAACCCGATGCATAACAAGACATGGTGATTCGTGAGCTGAAACTTCTCATGACAGTAGGCTCTTTCCCGCCCAGCGGAAAAGTTAGCAAGCAGACTACAAAATGTCAATCATAAAAGCTGGCGACAAAATAGCAATCAAATGAAGAGCAATTACCTTTCTTCAGAAATAAACACCACAACTCACACGCCTCCAGGCGTTTAGAATCACATGGGGGAAATCATCTGAAGATAAACTAACAACACAAGAGGACTTCCATTTCCCCGTCAAAAATGATCACCGACGCTGAAACGCGTCTCGCACTCATCGAAAACTCTGCTAGACTCCACGAACGGAAGTCTTTCTGAAACAACCCTAAACTCGACACATGCGCAGTAGCGCTTGACCCCTGAGAAAAACTCAAACGGGACGATGTTGGACACATACCAAGCAAAGATACTGACCAAATCGAGCCTTATATGGTCAGGGAATAAACATCAACTCTGGTTGCAAACATTCCAAGAAAAGCTGACCTATTCGAGCCATATAAGGGATAACAACCAGACCTAGATCTAATAATAGACCGGCAGGTTAAGACACAAGAGAAGGTAACAACCATTGTAAAAATGTAACCTCAGATAACCAAGAGTTATGAACCTTTGATTACGAAAAAATTAAAGTGTACAAAGACAGGTAAATATATATTGACTCAGAAAAATCTGTGCGTAACAGTTTACCGCACCTCCCGGGGAAAAAAAATGAAACTTTTTTAAATCCAAGAGCAAGATCCAACAGGCTCCTAACGCACGAATGATGCGCGGACAAAATATATCACTAAAAAATATAATGCCTAATATGAGGCTAGCTCGACGCATGGAGCGTCAGGTGAGACTATATCTCGGATCCTTAGAGGAAGCATTTCTCTAAGTATATACATATATTCCAGGGAGGTGCCACCAACACACACCACAGTGCTGGCAACATTATAATGCAAGCAAAATTATACACATACAAATCTATCTGACATTAAATATATTATCAAAGGATTAAACAATGGAATGTCATCAAAACAGCGGTGTCATATCCTAATATACCGCATCATAGAGATATACACATCTTAATAAGCAAATACCACATTATGTAAGCATGTAATAATATTATGATACAATGCATTATACATAATACTAATTAAATAGATGATCCCAGAAGACGTGGACATAAATTAAGAGGGCACATCTACTGAGTCGTTCCAAGGTAAGTTAGTACTTCGCTATACTTCATGGTGGACACAATATACAGAATCTCGCACACATCAATGATTTGCTGCGAAAATATAAATAACACAATTCTATATGATAAATGTTAGATTTTCTAATACAGTAATCAAAATATATTCTTGACTATAAATTGTGGCCATGAGAACTTTTGGCCCTTATATTGCCAACTTTGCCTTCTTCCGTTATACCAAAATCGGTAACAGAAAAAGGAAATCCTACAGTACAATGTTATAAATTCCCATAAATTGAGAACAGATGTGCTGATATATAATTATAGTAGAGAACTGTTATAAATCTCGACGTCTATCAGGAAATATAGGACAGACAAGTTAAGTGGAATCATGTGGGCATCTGGACAGAATGTCTGCCATCACATTATCCGAACCACGGATAGCTCACACCGTGAAATGAAAGGGTTAAAGAGCAATGGCATATCGAGTGGACCTCGAGCTCTTCAGGTTTTTACTCTGAATAGCGTAAGAGCTTTTTGGTCGGTTTCCACAATGAAATGCGCGCCCAGAAGGAATCTTTGTAACTTGAGAATTGACCAAACCATAGCCAACAATTCACGGTCTAGAACCGAGTAATTCCTTTCTGCCGCATTTAGTTTCCTAGAGATATACATAACCGGATGCAGAGTATCTGAATACTCCTGCATTAGTGCTGCCCCAATCCCAGTGGATGAGGCGTCACTTCAAGAACAAAAGTCTTCTCAATAGTAGGTAACCTTAAGATAGGGAGAGATGGAAATAAAGTTTTAATCTGGTCCAATGAGGATTGGCATTCTTGAGACCAGCGGATCAGATTAGGCGATCCTTTTTTCAATAAGGTTGAAAGAGGTGCCATAATGGAGGACAGATTCGGAATGAATCGTCCATAAAATTGTATCAAACCTAAGAGACTACGTACTTGTTTTTTCGTCTTAGGAACAGAAATGTTTAGTATTTTGGAAATATTGTGGTCCTCTGTCTTTAAGAGACCATGACCAACACGGTGACCCAGGAAAGAAATTTCACTAAATCCTATAAAGACTTTAGATGGTTTTGCAGTCAAATTATACTCGCGAAGAGTAGACAGCAATTCGTATAAACCCAAATAGTGATCTTCCCAAGAATCACTGAAGAGACAGATATTGTCTAAGTATGCTATGACATCTGTACGATATGAGAGAATTCGACGCGTCATGCGTACGAACGTAGCAGGGGCGTTCATAAAGCCGAAAGGCATGAAATTCCATTGAAATAAACCCCTAGGTGTAGAAAAAACAGTAAGAGGTTTGGCGCGTTCAGTTAAAGGAACTTGCCAATAACCTTTCGACAAGTCGAGTTTGGTAAAGAATCTAGAATTAGAAAGTTTGATTAGTAGCTCTCCTAATGAAGGCATAGGTTCGGCATCGAACTTCGTAACTTGGTTCAATTTGCGATAATCAACGCAAAGGCGTATGTTATTGTCTTTCTTTCGAACAATAACCATGGACGAAGAGTATGCTGAAGTGGATGGTTCAATTATTTTCAATTGTATCATTTCATCCAATTCTTTTTCGACTTGTGACTGAAAATGGATAGGTATAGGATAGGGTCTTACTCTGACAGGATTATGGTCAGTAAGTATTATGTCATGTTCAATGACATGTGTGTGTCCCGGAATGTCGGTAAGGACATCCTGAAACGTTTGTAACATCGAAGAGACTTGTCGGTGTTCCTCAGCGGAAAGATTAGGAGAAACAGTAACGTTTTTCCAAGATTCCGTAGAATGAAGTGGGATCACAGGAAGAGGAAGATTGACATCTGAGAAAGTAGTTTCCTCATCCTGTATAACCGACAGGGATGAGTAATGACCATGAGAGACTGGAGAATAGTCCGTCGCCTGGAAAATAGGCTGCAAATAGTCCGATCGTTCATGAAATTCCGAGAACATATTTATATGGAAAGTTTTATGCTTCCTATCAATATCGACAACATAGTCGACATCGGAAATTTTTGAGACTATCGTATACGGACCTTTCCATACAATAAGAAATCCGTTCTCCCTAGAAGGAAGTAGAACGAGTGCTTTGTCACCCGGACAAAGTTGTCGTAGACATCTATTCTTATTTGCAAATTGCCTTGCCTTTTCTTTAGCAAATTCGCATGAAGAAGTTGATAGTTTGCATGCCTCGATGATATTTTGCCTCAGAGCAATGACATACTCGTATGAAGATTGTGTGTCATCGCTAATATTATCAGCAGTGATAAGATCGTGGAGCAAAGACATAGGGCCGCGCGGTCGCGCGCCAATGACAAGTTCAAAAGGAGAAAACCCTGTGTGTTCATTGGGAACCTCTCTATAAACAAAGAGAGCTGCGGGTAAAACCCTGTCCCAATCCTGAGGATGATCCTCAGTTATCTTCCCAAGTAACGTCTTGAGTGTTCTATTCAAACGCTCAACTAACCCATTCGACATTGGATGATAAATACTGCTGAGAGACCTTTTAATATGCAGAGTAGACATTACCTGCGACATAGTGTCTGATATAAGTTGAGTACCATGGTCTGACAATATTTCTTTGGGGAATCCCAAACGAGAAAATATCAGCCAAAGAGCGTCTGCGATATCGGCAGTGGAGATGCTCTTAAGAGGTATAGCCTCTGGCCAACGTGTGCACATGTCGACACATGTAAGGATAAACTGATGTCTTCTGGCCGACTTGATCCTAAAAGGACCAATAATATCTATTGCATTTTTTTGAAACGGCCAAATAAGAATGTCTGCAGCCTGGATAGGCGCTGCATGTCGTGGTCCTCTAGATTTGACCTCTTGACATATTTTGCAAGATCGGCAGTAAATACTATGTCCTTGTTCACAAATGACCAAAAGAAAGCCGCAAGAACTCTCGACTTTGTACGGGGAAAAAACATATGTCCAGCACATTGCGAGTCATGAGCATGTTGCAATATCTGTAATCTCATACTCTTAGGCACAAGAATTTGTGAATGTGTAGACGCAGTCGAGTCTTGTACCATACGCACAAGTACGCCGTTCTTCATAGTAATCCAAGATTTTCGATTTGTATTCTGATTTGGATCACCTTTTTTTGCTAGAATGAAGAATTTTTTAAAAGAAGGATCTTCTTCTTGCACTTGTATGAAAGAGTCACGTGAAATATTCAAGTGACTATCTTGGCTATGTACTTCATTATTATCAGTTAATGAAGTTTGAGGTATCTCAAGAGCTTGTGCTCTTGTGACCACTGCATTGGTAGCTTGCATATTTTGTTCTTCCCAAGCAGCAATCTGCTGCGGAGTACATTCCCTAACTCCGTGAATACGACCGATAATAAGATCCGCAATAGGATTTGGTAGAAGACACGCGTGCACATCTCCCGTTAAAAAGGGAGTAGCAATGTGAATTATGGCAGTAGGATACTTTTCCAAAGTGCCACAAAATGTGACACATTTGATCACCTTTCCTGTAGCACAGGATGGATCTACAAGAGATTGCTTAACTCCAATAGTAGTGCATCCAGAATAAAAAAGGACTGAGACTGGATTATTATTTACTAGACCTTTATGTAGGATAAGAGAACCTCTCCCGTCATGCGCAACTGCAGCAGGAAGAGCTGGAAGAGGGTGACCACAGCTCAAGGTAGTTACAGTAGTCGGTTCGAACAAAGTAGTGCATTAAGGGCATTTAGTTGCTCTCCCAAAGTCAAAGGCAGAACATGTGATAGCGCTAGAGTTTTTATTATCATCAACCTGTTTACAGGCTCCCTGAGACTCTTGCTGTATACAGTTTGCCTGCTGATATCTCTTTTTTATGTTGAGATCTACCGCGACTGTTATTGCCTCTGAAATTATCATTGTATTCTCTATTGTAACTGTTATCGTGGTTTGAATCCCAGTTTCCATAGTTATCATTATCATTTCCACATTGATGAAAACATCTATTAGTTTGGTTTTCAGGTCTTCGCGAAGAATAGTTTTGATAGCCTCTATTATGACAACCTCTGTGAAAATGTCTATAATTATTGGGTACAGAATAACGAGGACTGTCAGCCCGTCTCCAGTTCTTCGAAGAAGAACCGCTATGTGATTGCTTGCCCTGATTCTGAGCATAATTACGGTTACTCTACCTATTAAAATTTTGTTGAGTACCCTGAAATTTACGAAGGAAATTTGAGCCATATGGTGCTGCAGAAGCAACTGGCAAACCTTCCTTCACGTTAGAGTTGCTAATGGTTACATGAGGGTGCGCAGTGACATACCATTTCTTTTATGTTTTTAGGTTTACGCTCATGAAGAAAAGCAAGAAAAGACTCATTGACAGAAGACATAACTTTGTCTCTAAGTAGTAAGTCCATAAGTGCTTCAAATGTATGTTCTGTCTTAGACAGCTCAACCCAACGTGTAAACGTGAGACGTATTTTTGCTATAAATTCAGAGAATTCTACTCCAGTTTCTGGTAACATATTTTTGAATTGAAGACGATAGCCGTCTTCGTTAAGTTGGTATTTCTTTAATAAAGCCGCACTGACAACCTCATAATTGTTCTTGTCAGGCTCATCTACCATGCTTAGCATACTCAGAGCCTCACCTTTAAGTATATTCGACAACTGATCAACATATAGTGATTTATCTATATTATGTGTTTTACATGACCGTTCAAATCTGTCCAGATAGAACGTTATATCGTCACTGGAAGCATTGAAAGCTGGTAGTTTAATCTTGAAAGTACTAGCATTAGACTTATCAGAAGATGACACCTTATTTGGATCATTAGCATTACCCATGTTTATCAACTTCAACTTCTCTAACTCCAAAGCTAAGAGTTTTTCTTCATGTTCCATTTTTGTTTTTCTCTCCTCAGCCTCTCTTTGTAACTTTCTCTCCTCAGCCTAAGCTTGTTTTTCTAACTTTTTATTTTCAGCTTCCATTTGTAGCTGCATTTTCTTCTCATCAGATTCTCTTTTTTGTTTTTCCATTTCCATTTGGAATCTCCTTTCATCTACCTGCATCTGCAATTTTAAATTCTCAGCTTCTGCTTTCTTTTGCTCAGCTTCTATTTTCATTCTCTTTTCTTCCGACTTCAATGCCTTGGCATATTGAACAGTCGCAAATTCTTCCAATTTATCACCAGTCTTGCCAAGGGATTTCCCTTGCTCAATAAAGTACTCAAGTGTAGACATAATGTCTAATAATATGAGTCCAAAACTGAAATAATAAATTATCTTATTCCAACCTTAATGGTAACAAGTCTTAAATAAAGTACTTGTATAATAACATTACATTATCCCAATATCTGTGGGAGACAAGTCTTTGGCAAAGAACTTGTATAATCAAATGTATAATAATAACACCACCAGTCAATTCTTTATCATAAGTGCTCTACACAGCTAATAGTGCATGACCAAATATCCAGCAGTCAATTATCATAAGTGCACTACACAGTTAATAGTGCATGACCATATATCTATCAATAGTGAATGACAACCAAGAACAATGTAAACAATGAACAAAGATCAAAGACAATACGAAAACATTCGCAGAAGTCAACTAAATATACAGAAAAACTAAAGAAAATATCACAAAGAATGTGATGATAACTGCGAAAAAGTAAACAAAACAAATGACGTCACAGTGTATAAACAAAAGGGTGTATAGAACTAAATGATAGGAAAGAGGAGGCCTACAAATACAAACAAATGAAATCAAAACTAAAGAACAGAAAAAATATAACGAAAACAACGAAAAGGTACACTTCGTCACACCTAAACACCAATAGCAACAAAAGTCGCTAGCAAATTTCACAAAGGAAATTTGCAGAGTCCCTACAGAAACGCTGTTATAGGACCTCTGTAACGTGGCATACCCTTATAACAGACTCCGCCCAACCGAAAAACCCGCTGAAATATAAACACATATAAACGACATGTAACATATAAACTTGTAGCATATAAAGTTTGTGACAGAAAGCTTAGTTAAACAATACAATGGCACAGTTCACAAACAAAACAGGCCACTTATCTTATGTCAATCCTATCGTCAAGACCGCAACGAACAGGGAGTAATCAGCATCCTAACGATTCGATGATCCAACGCTGATCAAACTTCTGAACTTGCATCGACCAAACTGCAATGACGACAGTACTTGACCTTCTGATGTCAACATAAACAATGGTATCGGTACTTGTCCTTCTAATGTTAGTATCGACAATCGTATCGGCACTTGTCCTGCTAATGTTGCTATAGGCAATCGTATCGGTACCTGTTCTTCTAATGTCACTATTGACACTCGTATCGGCACTTGTCCTTCTAATGTCACGACGAACTTGACAATGTGACCATGAAAACCCCAACGAGCTGGCACACCATAAATGTTAAACGATTATTGGTTGGGGGTTGATGAGGTTGGCCTCCATAAATAATACAGGTCTTGCTCAGGTATCGAAGGTGTAAGTGCTGCGTAGGTGAGTGAGTGTCAAGTTGACCTGGAGACAATGTTTTGACTGATATAGGTCACCAGCCATAGAGGTGCTGACAAGGGTGTCACACAAATTCACTCTCAAGTGTGGATGAGTAATCATCAATGGATGGATGCGAATGCGTGTATAGATTCTGACAGGTCACAGTCCATCCACACAACCACATGTAGAAGTCAGTAATCGTAGACAATAGCTGACGTTTCATAGATTTATTGACAACACAGGACAATGGACGCTCATCATCATATACATAGTCAGTACAATACTTGACGACATACAGCAT
>JAMPIV010008041.1:0-37500 GCA_024509875.1 Oreohelix idahoensis | reverse complement strand
CAATTACGTTGAGAATCCACCGGTTCGTTGTCCTTCAAGTCTGCAGTTCTTGTAATGGATTGCCTCCCCTTATCTCTGCCAAAACTCAAGAGTATCTAAAATAGGTCGTCAAAGATGTCTATCTTCGTACAAGATTACTCTTGGCATAGTTGTAGATAGAAGGATAATGATGCTTCTATCTCAAGGGAGGATTCATAAGATATTTCCGAAGTCAAGAACAATGCTGCATTGGCAGGGCAATTGTTAACTTATATTATATCGGTCCGCCGCATTTTATGAATAATTAAGCAATGGTTTTAGCCCGTTCAATCCCCCAGCTGGTGTAAATCCAGCGAAATTCTTTTTTATAAGTATTTGCTCAATAGAGGTAAACATATGTCTTTATATATATATATATATATATATATATATATATATATATATATATATATATATATATATATATATATATATATATATATATATATATATATATATATATATATATATATATATATATATATAAAGAGTCTTCCTCGTACGTATGCTTTCATACCTATAACAACTGAATAAACAATGATTGTTTAGTTTTAAAATAACATGTAACAAATTTAATAATCAATTAGTTTTGACAGGTTAAATTAATGATTAAATGATGGTGAATTTTAGATGAAAGTTTTATTTTCATAGAGACTGGATAGAGGAATGTTAATGTTCTTTCCTGTTGCCTTTTAGTAAGCTCTTAGCTGAGAATCAATAACTACTGCAGCCGTGGTTTCGTCAGTTCTTCTGTGATGCTGGTCCTTCTAAGCACAACTCGTCCAATGTAGGCGGTCATTGTTGATTCCCTGCTTCTAACTCACAACAAGTGGCGAAGAACTTTCGTCTTGAAGCTTCGTACCACGAACTTTAGACAAAAATAAAAAGAACAAATGCCTCAGCTAAGTACATTTGTGGGCTGCAAATTAACAGGCGCATTGTCTCGCTGTCCACACACCAATGTTAGTCTCTCTGAATAATTATATTCTTGAATATACACAGCATAACTCAGGGAAGATGATTAGAAATCACCAATATTCTTCGGTGTATAAAACTGGGAAAATATGTGCTTGCGGGGCAATGTCGTGCGTGAATTACACTTAACAAGGTACATATATCTCACAAAAATGATACTATACACTTAATTCACATGTGATGTAATCATCACTCATCAATGCTCCAGTTGGAGTCTGAGGTTGCTGCTGCTTTCGCGTTTCTGCGCGAATTAGCATAAATAACACCAGCGCTTGCTGTAGTGGTTTATTGTGGTGTGTTCAGATGTTAAGAAGAATAGTGTGCATATAGTTGTACTTGAGTGAGGTCAACTGTGAAGGTCTCTGAGGTAAACAATGAACAACTGTATTACAGAGTACCTTCTTTGTTACCACATTACGATCTCACTCTAAATTTTATTCTTTATTGACTAGCGTGACTGAAAGCTACATAAAGTGTCTAGGGTATTGTAAGAGTGTTGTTAAAGAATCTCAATACAAAACATATACAAACATATACTAAATACTATGATAAACTCAACCAACTCCAGCTATTAAAGTTTATATTTAAAATTCTTTTGTTAACTTTATTAGTCCTGAGCCTGAAGTTGTTTTGGTCAGGACTTCAGTTCATTTAGAATCAATTTAGATGGATAGATATATTTACAAATATATATAAAGATATTTACAAACAACAAACAATATGTCCATAGTACATTGTTACAAATTTTCAAGTTGATGATAATTAATCTATTTAACTACTGGTAAGGCTATGCACGTTGGGGATTTACATCATCCCACTGTTCTTTTATTTTCACTAAAATTATGTATGTTAGTCTTTTTGAGGAAAGTTTGTGTCTATACAGGAGATTTTCTTTGGTCGTGATAAGTTGTCCCAGGCCAGATATTGCACTTATCTGGGTCCTGGAATCACAGCAGTTGCAGTTGGTTTGGCCAAACGCTTCAGTCTCCTCTGGACTTGCACTTCGTTAATACCAGCAGGTGCCAGAGACTCTTAGAAATAGTGCTGAATTTCTCTATCATCGAGTACCAGCACCAGACAAGTGCCAGCAGGAACCCCTGTCGATGCAAGTTATGGTTCTGTCTTAACATCAAACTAATTCCTCCTAATTTACATGTAAACATACATTCAATAAAAAAAGAACATGGTCAGCTCTTTCGGACAACCCTGCTTCTCCACTTTAGTTTGATGGAACAAATGGTACCAGTTTTCTTTCTCTCTTCCCTAATGGATGCTACGCCTCTGTCATTCCTATAGTAATCTTTTCCATGCAATAAGATAGGTGTAATGTTCCTGTATGACCATCATATATATATAGTCCTGTAGTTTTACACATTCTTAGATAGTCCCTTATATGATGGATCAACATCTAGGCCATGCCTAAGTCTGCCATGGAACCATTTAATTACCATCTTTTACATGGCCTTTTCTTTTTCCACACAACCCTTTTAAATTAAAAAGTCAATAAAATTCAATCTTACCACATATCAAGGAAATATAAACAAGTAACGATGAATTTAGGCAATAGAATATGGCACACTTTTATCACTGCCTCTGTTCAGACTGCTTTAAGATGGTAGTATTATTACTAAAAAGCACAAGTCTGTTCATCACGTCTTGCTCCTCTGAAGATTTTTGAAAAATGGCAGCGAGCAGCTTACTATTTCGATAAAGTAAAAGGCTTGGGCCAATAAGACCCAGCATCTATTTTTTGAATGAATTCTTTAAAAAAAAATCTGAAACCACTATGCGTTACTACTACCAACTAGATTTGTATATTAGGTCAGCCAATAATATTACGGCTTCCTTCAAATTTCACCCAATCCCCTTCATCGTACCATCTTAACCTTCTTGTCACCTAATTTTTTTCCCCCCAAAAATGCTATCCAATCTAAGCAGACATGACTTGACCTGGCAGTATCTCCGATTCTCTATGTATTATTACCAATATTTGATTATCTAATGGACTATTTAGATAACTAACTACATATTCTTAGTCAGCAAGTCTTCAGGTACATGAATATATGATTTTTATGGGGCTAAGTGGCTTGGTTCAAAATTCTATCTTTTTTCTATGTTAGTTGTTGATTTTTAAACCACCTCCTGTTCCATTCTTTTCCACTGTAATTTCAAACTAAATACGAGAGTTTACGTCAGTCGCAATAAGAGCTAAGAGTGTTTTTTAACTGTAGTGTCCACAGTTTCTAACGTTTGCGTCGTAATTTGAAAATCGCCTACGGGCAAGGCCATCAAGTTAGTTTTATTTTTAGAAACAATGTGAGACGTGTTTTGCGTTGGGTATCTATCCGCCCCTCTCCCTTCCACAATGTATTTAGGCAAATATTTCCCTTGAACCTAAAAAGTGGTGCGTTTTCTCAAGGACGAATTTGAATAATAGGGTACCCTTTTTGGTTCTTCCAAATCGTTATCAAATAATACACTGAAGGCGTAGGCGACAACTACCATTCTCGCCTAAATTTTTAGTACTATCCTATCTTTGACTTTATGCACTATACTGTTATATTCTAATTTAGATATTGTATTTAGAAGTTCACCACATTTATGAACATACTATTTTCATATGTTGGGGTTGCCAGTGTTTTTTTTTTCCGCCGGGGGAGTAAACTGTTGAGACTCTTTTTGCGCATCACTCGGTATATTATATTTGAATGCTTGGTGTTGCACAAAAAGAGTCCGATGCGATTGTGTATGCAGACTACGATATGACGTAGGATTGTTTGCAGTAGCAACAGTATTCATTGTGTTCTGGATCTGTGTAGAGAGAGTGTCGGATTCTATGATCAGTGTCTGTTAAGACATGTTTCAAAGTGTATTTACTTGTCTACTTGAAGATAGTGCCTGAAAGGATCATATTTTGGATCAGTGAAATACGAATGATACGTAAGGATTTAAATATGTCGATATGCTTAACGTTGGATACTTCGCACTAGCATAAAATATAATTGCCACTGGGATGTGGAGCGGATTGAATAAATAAGGACACTGAATATTTTGATGAATGAAGTAATATAAGGATGAATCTCAATATGATAATCATGTATGATTACATGTTAAGCAGTCCAATTGTGGATGTCAATAAATGATGCGTTGACTGTGGATGATGTACTATTTTTTAAAATTCCAATTGGCCAATTGTATTCTGAGTTATCTTATAAACGGTTTCACCTAGACATCTTATTGGGCAACCTTCAGCAACACATTCACGTAACAATATTAATCAATGACATAATCAATCAATCCCTTTTACAATGTTATACATGTGAATAGATATCAGAATTAAACAACTATTAAAGAACTACTTAAGAAAGAATATTGAACCGTACACAAGATTACACAAAATTATTTCAGCTAAAGTGTCAAGAGAGTTCAAATTCCTCGTATTAGATAAAGTATATTTCACTGTTCATATACGGGTTTGTCCGTATAAAGAATAGATACAATGTTAATAATTGTTCGACCCGAATTAATGTTATAGGGAAATATAGTTCACTGTCCATATGATGATGATTAATTTGAAATATATAAGAATGTTAATATCTATGCCTTCGGAAACAACATTGGACTTGAAGTCATATATCTCTGTCCATATGAGTGTACTTAATGAAATATAGAGTCGTGTACTGATATCGGACATTTTGGATAGAACATCAGCAAGCCAATTATCAGATCCTCTTATGGGCTTAATGTCAAAGTTGAATTCTTGTAGTAATAAGAACCAACGATGAAGTCGAGGGTTGATATAGATCTTCGTTTTCAGTGCTTTGAGAGGTACATGGTCAGTTTATGAGGTGAATTTACAATCGATGAGGTATTTTGAAAGTTTCGAAATTGACCAAACGATGGCGAGCAACTCTCTCTCGCCAGCTGCATAACGTTTTTCTGCCACAAGAAGCTTTCTGCTGATGTAGATGCATGGATGAAGCTTGCCGTTCATTATCTGCATCAAACGGCTGCCGATGCTCGTGCCTGATGTGTCTGTTCTGAGGTAGAAAGGTTTTCTGGCATCAGGTATCGTTAAGATAAGATGTTTTGAAAAAGCAGAACTAATCATATTTAATGACTGATTGCAATTATCCGACCATTTAATTTTTAATAGCGCACCCTTGCACGACAAGGCAGACAGTGGAGCGGATAGAGAAGCAAAGTTAGGGATTAACTTATGATAATAATTTATCAAACCCAATAGGCTTTTTACTTCTTTCTTAGTATTTGGAATTTTAATATCTAAGATACGTTTTGACTAATGCGATGTTCCAAAAATGATATCTCTCGGTAACCGATTTGAACTTTTGATGGACGCACTGTCAACCAGTGCGACCTTAACAGAATTAGTAAAGAATTTAAGCCTTGAACATGTTCATTTCATGACGAGTAAAATAAACAAATGTCATCAATGTATGTGATGATGTCATGTATGTTGCCTAATAAGCGGCGCATCATGCGTACGAATGTTGAAGGTGCATTCACAAGACCAAAGCACATAAAATTCCACTGAAATAATCCAAGTGGTGTAGTAAAAGCTGTCAGTGGCTTGGCTTCATCTGTTAAAGGGATTTGCAACTATCCCTTTGACAGATCTAATTTACTAAAATCCGTTACCTGTGATAGCTGGGGTAAAAGATCTTCTAAGATAGGCATTGGTTATGCATCTGTTATCGTCATGCTATTTAATTTTCTGAAGTCGATACAAATTCTCTATCTGGTTTCTCCACCAATACCATGGGAACAGCATATCGTGAGGAAGATGGTGCTATTATACCCATGTTAAGCTTTTGCCTAATTTCTTTTTCAACATGATCTTCAGTGTATTGGAATTGGATACGGTCGTAATGTAATGGGTGTGTGATTGGTAATGATAATGTCATGTGTCATCAAGTCAGTGCGTACTGGTATTTCAGTAAAGACATCTTCAAAAGAATTAAGAATGTTTTGAATTTGTTCTTGGTGAGTAGGATTAAGAGATTCAGAAATTGAAACATTCTTCCACAATTCAACAGATTTTAGTGGAGGTAAAGAAAACCTCAAAGGAATGGAAGAAACAGTGTCCTCTGAATGGACCACAGCAAAAGATGCATTAACAGTGAAATTGTCTTGTTGAAAGGGTCGAAACTGCCATTGTATGCACGTCTATAAAGAATGGTAGTACTTATAATAATAGCAAACGTAGTAGCAGTAGTAGGAGGAGTAGAAAAAATATGATTGTAGAAGTAGTAATCAGTGGGTGTTGGTTAACCCATTCCTTTATCTCACTAGGAGAACAATCTTTAACACCTGGAATGTTACCAATAATCAAATCTGTGCGTGGATTTTGCAATACACATGTTATCACAATACCAGTATAAAATGGTGCGTCTATCTCTACCTTTGCTAATGGGAAGTATTCAATATTCCCACCAAATGTGACACATTTCACTGATTTACCAGGTAGGGCTGATGTAACAGAATGGAGCAGCACCTATCGATCTTTGTTTCACTCCAGCAGTATCGGTACATTTGTGGTACTGATTTTTATTATGAGCTTTCAATTGTCGCACTTTTCTTTCTTCATTATTTTTCTGCTACGTAGCAGATATTTGAGTATTGTCGAATTGCTGGACACTCCCTGTATGGAGATAATAATCACATTTACTTAACGCTACCCAGATTTGCTGCGATTATTACTCGCAGTCGCGAGGGAGAGGCACAGCTTGACTAAGATTAGCACAAGATCTCGTGGATGTGGAGGAAACTTATTACATAAGCGTTTCTTGTCCTACTTGTTATGACAAGAGTACTTTCTGATAAAGTATTAGTGGTTACATTTTGAACAAGCTGTTTTATGATTTTACCGATCTGTCTGTAAGTTTGTACACAAGGGCATCGGAAATCTTATTACCATATATGGGAGAGTTGACCTCTGCCTTACGTTCAAAATTATCGGATGTCGGAATATTTTGAAATTGCCCCATAAGCCGCCTGTTTGAATATGATTGGAGTTTTTGATAGCTCATAACAAACGAAGGCGTGGGAAGGAAGGGAATATACTCTGATCATTTTCTCAAGCTATTTCACTAGAGAAATCGCTCGCCAAGACATCAGACTGCTACAGTGAAGAATTAGAATTCAGAATTCCTTCTTAAAATACCGGACACCTTTTATTGGAATATTTATCAGGACTTACAATATAGCCCAGGAAATCTCTTACATTTTAAATAAGGAAACTGGGACTGAGGAAACTGAAGGACCATACACGAAGTCAGAGAGGGGACCTATTAAATTAACGACACCCAAGACGCGTGTAAGAGGCCGATTCGAGTCTCTTTTATTCATCTGAGCTAAATGTCTGTGAGCCAGGATTGGCATAAGTTGTGATTTATATTTCATATTTTATTACTAACATGTGAAGTAACATATATATATATATATATATATATATATATATATATATATATATATATATATATATATATATATATATATATATATATATATATATATATATATATATATATATATATATATATATATATATATATATATATATATATATATATATATATATATAACCATGTTAATTTTAATATGTGAAACTCTTGTGGATGTCAAAATCATTTGAGGCTGGCAACCTCAGTATATAGAATGATGATTCATGAACCACCACTGCACGGGCTGGGGATAGCTTTATTGCTAGTTTCGTAAAGAGATCTAAAAGCATAAAGTAGTTCCAGGTTCCCTGTGAGCAGGGAAGGAAAGATGAAAGAAATTATGTACATTCTAAGTATAATACTTACATTTTCAAAGCAGTGTAAATCTCCATATAAACATAGTCACTTTAAAATTAATGTAAGTTTTCAAGCTTAAACAAGTATAAATGTCTATGTGACAATATTCATTTTAAAGTAAAGAAAGTTTCAAACTTTTCAATCAGTGTAAACATAAATGAAAACATATTCAATTTATATTGTGAACACTTTTTTTCAGTCAGTGGAGATGTATATGTAAACCGACTCTATCTGTATTATTAACCTTTTCATTTAAATATAAAGTAACTATGAATTCTATTCTATTTAAATGTAAAGAAAGTTTTATCCCGAGGGATTAAATTTAATTCTCATCGAGGGTAAAGTCTGAGTAATTGGGATGGTGGTTTGGGAAGATAGGAATCCATAACTATGGGGTGGAAAACGCCATACTCAGAAGAGCGTTTCGTTCTATTCTTTGACCATTGTTATTGGTGGTACCAGCAGAATGTACTATCTCTGGAACAAGAAAGGAACAGTGGCCTAAGCTTTAAGGCGAAGCACCCACTTGGTAAACTTTCCTTGACATTCCTGGAAAACGAGCTACACCCGACAACCTTGACCAGGACGAGCGTGAGTGGAGTGAAAAGAACCAACCCATAAGAAGGAGCAGAACCGTCATTGGCAGCTAAGTTCAAATCTATGCTGCCACGTGAACTTCTTGTAACACTTCACGATCCTTAAAGACCATGATGATAACTTTTCTTGATCCATAACTATTCAAATTATTTTCTAACTGTTAAAAAATATTAAAGTGATTATTAAATTTCGTTATTTGTAATGTTACACATTTAACTTCGATTTAATCATTTAAAGTTACCACATGTTTGTCTCAGTCAAATTACTCATCATCATCATCAGTTGCCGTCTCCACAGCGAAGGTTGGCTGTAATGGATCTCCAACGTCTTCTATCTCTTGTCTTGGTGGTGCACTCTGATAGACTCTTTCCTGTCCATCTCTTGATGTTATTTTCCCACTTATAGCGCTGTCTTCCCCTTGCACGTTTGCCTTCAACTCTCCCTTCTGTTATGGTCTTCTGCAAGGTGTTATGCCTTTTTATGTGGCCAAAGTATTTTAGCTGCCGAACTTTGACCTCCCTCATTAGTTCTCTTTTCATACCTAGATTTTCTAGGACCTCCTTATTTGTTTTCATCTGTTTCCATGAGATACGCCCCATTCTTCTATATATCCACATTTCAAGAGCCTCAATTCTTTCTTCCAAATGCTTATTCATCGTCCATGCTTCTGCACCATACAGAAATGCAGAATATATATAACACTTTATGATTCTCAGTTTTAATTTGGGAGATAACTGTTTGGATGTCAGTATATGTTTCGTGTTGTTGAATGTAGCTTTGGCCATTCCTATTCTCTTCTTGATTTCTGTTTCACATCTCCATCTTCTGTTATTATATGACCAAGATATACGTAGCTCTTGACTTGTTCCAGGATTTTCCCATTTACGCTTATCTTTAATGTGGGTTTATCGTCTGTTTTGCTAATTATCATAGTTTTTGTTTTCTCAATATTAATGTCGAGTCCATATTCATGACTTATACTGTTCACTTGCTTCACTAGTTCATGTAACTCCTGTTCGCTTTCAGCTAACAACACGATATCATCTGCATATCTAAGGTTGTTTATTGACCTTCCACTGATGTTCAGTCCTTGTATTTCCTGTATCTGTTTGAAAATTTTTTCGGTGTATAAATTAAATAGGCAGGGGGACAGCACACAACCTTGTCTGACACCTCTTTTTATGTCTATGTATGGTGAATAATTCCTTCCCTATCTTACTGTGGCAGTTTGCTCCCAATAAAGGTTACTGAGTATTCTTATATCTTTTCCATCAATACCTATGTCTTTGAGGCATTCAATTATTTTCTCATGATGGACTCTGTCAAAAGCCTTCTTATAATCAATGAAGCACATATACATACTTTTTTGGACCTCTGTTTATTTTTCTGCTAATATTCTTAGGCAAAATATTGCCTTTCTTGTTCCACTGTTCCGTCTAAAACCAAACTGTTCTTCTTGGATTTCACTGTCTACTTTACTTTTTATTCTTTCCTGTATGATTTTGAGCAGTATCTTAATTGCATGACTCATCAGGCTGATTGTTCTGAAGTCTGAACATTCTGTTGCATTTGGTTTTTTTGGGCAATGTTATGAAAACTGATGTCTTCATGTCGTGTGGTATATATCCTGTATTGTATATATCGTTGCATATTTCTGTGATTGTATCTATACCAAAGCTCTCCAGAGCTTCTATCATTTCAATTTTTATGTTATCCATGCCTGCTGATTTTCCTTTTTGTATCACATGAATGCCATTCTCTACTTCTGATCTGAGAATGTTTGGGCCTTCATTAGAATCTGGTGATGGTTTTTTACCTCTGTTGTCCTCGAATAGTTCTTTTACGTCAAATTACTACACAGACTCTGAACAGAGCTATACTAGAATAATAGAATTCCACTGAGTAAATCAGGGGTTTGGGCTTAAATGAGCTGAAAGTAATAAGTGCTTAAATCCTTCACAAAAGCGTCGGCAGAATTACAGAGTTAACATACTCAGGCAAAGCAGTGTTGTTCTCGCTTATTCTGAATATCTTGCGAAGACTCCCTTTGTAATAGAAGTGTCATCACCATCCTATCTACATCTCTGCCGAGAGTAATCTTGTGTGAAGGTAGATTAATTTGAAGCCTATATTAGATACTCTTGAGTTTTGGTCACTGTTGGACCACTACTATAAAGCAGGGGAGGCAATACCGTCACAGCTGAGTCGTCAATGAAAGATTTTCTAATACCCGCAGTGGTACATTCAGTATCTCGGAGTACTATTGTGGGTCAGTTATGTAGGAATCCCTTATGTACTGTGAGACGGCCCATGTTCTCACATGAGGACAATGTTGGCAATGTATGTCCACATAAAAATCTGGTGTGTGAACCTGGTTCATTTAAAGTTTCACATTCTGTACAATTATTGTTATTCTTTGCCTTAATAACACAAGCATTAGCATGATCACCACTAGGATTCTGTATACCTTGCTCTGCGCATACATTGGCATGTCGTTTAGTTCTGCCTGCATGTCGTTTACCATTTTGTTTGCCAAACTTCTCGTTATTGTGCATGTCATTATCATTTTCATTATCATGGTAATTATGAAACCTACCATTCCATTGTGGTCCTTCAATGGATGATCGTCTGTAACCTCTGTGATGGATGGCATCACTACATCTACCGTTGTGATATCCATGACCTCTGTTGGAGAAACCTGTATACCTGTTCCTACCACAGCGTGAAGGTGAATGCCTTCGAGGAAAGTTGTAACTTCCTCTATAGGAAGACCTGAAGTCATTCCTATGTCTACGATCTGCACTCTTAGAGCGCTGACGGTAATCTCCAACTCTAGGGTCATGATAAGCTGCACAAACCGGTAATTTATCATCAGGTGTGGACCTCTTGACTTCTCCGCCAGGGTGAGCCGTCATGTACTGACGTCCTAGAGTCTCACACTCGTCAATACTCTTGGGATGTCTTTCCTGCAAAACAGCTTTAAGTTCGGCGCTACTGGCCTAGAGAACTTTGTCTCGTAACATTAAATCGAGAAATCCTTCATAAGTGTTAGTAACATTTGCCAAATCAATCCACCGATTGAGAAAGAGCTTTATGGAGGAGATAAATTCTCCGAAGTCCACTTTTTTCTCAGGTAATATTTTATGAAATTTTTCTCTAAAACCTTCTTCTGTCAATTGAAATCGTCTCAAAAGGGTTTGTTTAACAATTTCAAAGTCTAATCGACTCTGTTCGTTTATTTGCATGAAACATTTCATAGAATTACCAGTTAAATGGTCTGATAATAGATTGCTCCAGCGTTCTTCATGAATTTTCATATCATTGGCCTTCATTTCAAATTGTTGTAAGAAACTATTAATGCAGTCGCGAGAATAAACAAAATTATGTATCTTAAATTTTAAAAGCATATAAGAATGACCACTAGATGATCAACAGTGTTCTTCGGAACTTTGAGCCTGAATCCTAGCAAGTTCCTGTTCATTTTCAAATTTCAATTTTAGAAATTCACGTTCTCTATCTGCCTCTTTCTCTTTTGCCTCAATTCAATTTTCATTCTTTCTAATGCTAACTCATGTTCACGTCTTTCTTTGTCAAGTTCTTGCTCTCTGACTTTCTGAGCAAGTCTCAGTTTTTCTTTTTAATTTTCTTGTTTTCTTTGTGCAATTCTCTCTTTTTCTAACTCACGTTCTTCTATTCTGTCTCTGTGGGCAACACGTTTATCAAATTTAGCGTCTGCATAATCATCGAGTTCCTTTCCTGACATGCCTGTCCTTATTCCTTCTTGTCGAAAATCCTCTAAAGACCGCATGTCTGTAGTCTGTGATAAATCTATCTGTTATCTAAATATTATGTAAAATACTAACAATATAAGTACAATTATCGTAATAATAACAATAATCAATGTCAATTTATACCAATTGCAAGCATAAACATGTAAGGAGCAATGTGTAAGGAAGATGAATATGGATGGCACATATTATGGTCGATGATAATGAAAAAACTAAGTATAACAAAGACAGAAATAAAATATGAAAGCAAAGATATGAAAATTTTTATATAAATTAAACACGACAGAAAATTGATAAATTCTACATTAAGACAAAGAGAAGGATAGTTGACAAACGAATAAACAATGACTTACACAAATAATTAAATGTAAAAGAAAGAACGCGGTACCGTGACGAAACAACTAAACGATTACCATATTCAATGAATAATCAGAGTCGGGTAATCTCTACAGTGTATACACTGGGGTAATGTTCACCCTGAGCGCCGTCCAGATCATATCGTTAATTTCGTTTACTTTGTACTTGGAATCTGAGTTTAATGTTCCGCGCCGGAGCGTTTTAACTTTATTGGATAAATAATTCCGAGCCGACTACATTAGAAATGGTGTTCATAGTCGGTCGAGGTCGTTTGTTCATCAAATGGTCATGATACCTACTTGTTTGTAATGGATGGGTGTGAAAAAAATCGAAAAAAGGTGATTCGTCTTACGAGGACAAAAGATAAAGAAAATAGCCAACGTTACGGCCACAAGGCCTTCGTCAGGGAAAGGAAAGAAAGTTAAGGCTTAAAATGACACATAAGAACCTAAATAAATATAGAAATTAAACCTAGGTACTTCCCTGAAGGCATCGAATTCCTACCACTTTTGCTGCCCGCGAACGTACGAGCGTGCCCGGAAAAGGAAGTGACAGCCACTACCGGATGTACACAATACATATTAAGAAACTAAAAAACGAAACTGAACAATAAAGTACCCAAACGTAATATTAGTGGTGACTGGAAATAGAAGAATACAGAATGAGTTGGAGATAAATAAATATGAAATAAAAAATCAAGACATATTTGTAACTGTACTTTTTCTCTTGTTGAGGTGATCACTGGCCCAAGACAGTATACATGTTGTTAGGTGTGTAGTGCGAGCGGATGATGAACTGAGTGTGGGTGCGAATGAAGGCGCGAATGTGTTTAGGCTCGTATGTATGTAGACCCTGCAACCCATACACTCACATGCAGTAGTCAAGGATGCTTGGACACTGCAGGCACGTTTCAAAACATTTATTGACGGGAACACACATGGTATCAACAGGAACAGTCAGTGTAAACAAGGTCATGCTGACCGGAAATCGATAGGTATACATTAGGCATTCATCAAGCTGGTAAACATTTGAATATTCGTGCATGGTCAATACAATGTTCTTCAATAAGGACAGTTCGTGGCGTCGCCCTGGGATTACTGACTAAACGCGTCAGATACCTTAATCACTTTGACACATAGGTGCAACTTGGCATTCCCCGCCAATTGCACATTATCAGGCTGTAGTATAATAGCCGAAAAACACAGGCCTCGTTCTGACGTCGGCTGTGTACTTCTGATAAGCAGGTTACCATCAACCCTGCAGTAATGCTTATTGTAGACATAAATATGCCGCCAATCTGCGGCTCCCACAATATATCTTCGTCACTGGATTTCTGGATGGTATGAAGACTAATAGTCTTGGATGGCTACCTTGAGCACAACAAATAAGTTCTGAAATGGAGGACCGGTGAGCTGCAGTTCACAGACTAGGCAATCTTCTAACATGTTCTGCTACCGAAAGCATAGTAATGGAAAAAGTCGGTATTACCTGTAACCGAGTCCACAGAACTTAACAAGGAACTCTGCTGTCATTCCAACGCACAGAGATTCACTGGGGAAAACTGCCAGTGCAGTCACTTCGAAGATTCTTCCCGAAAAACACAATGGACTCTCGTCCCTTCAGAAACCAGGACACTTCCCGGCTTGCCGGAAGTCTAACTCAACTCCCGCTTAAAAAAAAAACCTGCCCATGGGCATACGCCCGAACTGTCTACCTTTGACCCTAAAGGTCAAACACAATGAATGAATAAACAAGGGAAGACAACCCCTAATCAACCTGACATCGCAGGTAAAGACACAATTATTCTTATGATAAAAACATAAGCAAATAACTTGACAGATGACTCCGTCAAAAATGACAGCAACATATTACTACCACCCCCCCTGTAAAAAAAAATGAAATTTTTTTTTTTTTTTTTAATATGTCCATGAGCAAGATTGCACAAGTATCACTTATGTGCTCATGAAAAAAATGAACCTAATATCAGGTACAATAGACGCATAAACAAAGCGTCTGAAGAGGATACAAATCATCTCCCAACATAGGAGAAAATATTTCCTTTAAGCCAAACAAACTAAGGGGGTACCATTAAAGAAACCTAAGTTGCTGGCAATACCAATCATATATCAATCATTACTAAATACTATAATTATAGCAATATACAAATGTCATGAATTACAATGCTATATTAGCAACATATCACTGATGGATGGACAAAATGAAATTTGTTAAATTATCTAAACATCATCCAAATACATTTGTATTACAACATATTAGGATATTAAGGACAGACCTAAGTCCGAAAGTGTATCAGGAAAAACTAGGACACGAGATTTAACTGGAATCATGTGGGCATCTGGACAATATGTCCGCCATCACATTATCCGAACCACGGATAGCTCGCACCGTGAAATGGAAAGGCTGAAGAGCAATAGCATAACGAGTAGATCTCGAGCTCTTCAAATCCTTACTTTGCATAGCCGTAAGAGCTTTTTGGTCGGTTTCCATAAAGAAATGCGCGCCCAGAAGGAACCTTTGTAGCTTAAGAATGGACCAAACCATAGCCAACAATTCACGGTCTAAAACC
The DNA here is from genome assembly GCA_024509875.1 of Oreohelix idahoensis. Lineage (NCBI taxonomy): Eukaryota > Metazoa > Mollusca > Gastropoda > Stylommatophora > Oreohelicidae > Oreohelix > Oreohelix idahoensis. The sequence goes on along the minus strand of JAMPIV010008041.1, from coordinate 22,357 downwards.
GAGTAATTCCTTTCTGTCGCATTTAGCTTCCTAGAAATATACATTACAGGATGCAGAGTTCCTGAATATTCCTGCATTAGTGCTGCTCCAATCCCAGTGGAAGAGGCATCACTACGAAGAACAAAAGTCTTATCAATCGTTGGTAGTCTTAAGATAGGATGAGATGAGAACACATTCTTAACCTGATCCAATGAAGATTGGCATTCTTGGGACCAACGCACCATATTAGGAGAACCTTTTTTCAATAACGATGAAAGTGGTGCCATAATGGAGGACAGATTCTCAATGAATCTTCCATAGAATTGTATCAATCCCAAGAGACTACGCACTTGTTTTTTTTTGTCTTCGGAACCGAGATATTTAATATCTTCGAAATGTTTTGGTCCTCTGTCTTCAACAGACCATGACCAACTCGATGACCTAGGAAGGAAATTTCACTAAACCCAACAAAAGCTTTAGAGGGTTTTGCAGTCAAACTATGCTCACGTAGAGTAGATATCAATTCCTTTAGACCCAAATAGTGTTCTTCCCAAGTATCGCTGAAAAGACAGATGTCGTCTAAATATGCGATGACATCTGCACGATCTGATAGAATTCGTCGCATCATGCGCACGAAAGTCGCTGGGGCGTTCATAAGCCCGAAAGGCATAAAATTCCATTGAAACAGACCCCTAGGCGTCGAAAAAGCAGTGAGAGGTTTGGCGTGCTCCGTCAGTGGGACTTGCCAATAACCTTTCGACAGGTCTAGTTTAGTAAAGAATTTAGCTTTAGAAAGTCTAATAAGTAGATCATCTAATAATGGCATAGGTTCAGCATCGAACTTCGTAACTTGATTTAATTTGCGATAGTCAACGCAAAGACGTATGTTATTGTCTTTCTTTCGAACAATAACTATCGACGAAGAATAAGCTGAAGTGGATGGTTCAATTATTTGCAGTTGAATCATTTCATCCAATTCTTTCTCGACTTGTGCTTGAAAATGAATAGGTATTGGGTATGGTCTTACTCTGATCGGATTACGATCAGTAAGTATGATGTCATGTTCTATGACATCTGTGTGTCCAGGAATGTCGGTAAGGACATCCTGATATGATTGTAGCGTAGAGGATACTTGACGTTGCTCCTCAAAAGACAAGTTCGAAGAGATTGTAACGTCCCTCCACGATTCCGTTGAATTCAGTGGAATCGCAGGAAGAGGTAAGTTAACGTCAGAAAAAATAGTTTCCTCATCCTGTATAACGGACAGGGATGAGATGTGACCATGTTGGACTGGAGAGTCGTCCGTCGCCTGGAAAATAGGCTGCAAATAGTCTGGACGTTCAATAAACTCTGTTAGCATATTTATATGGAAGGTTTTATGCTTTCCATCCACATCGACGATATAGTCGACATCGGAAATTTTGGAGACTATAGTGTATGGACCTTTCCATGAAATGAGAAGTCTATTCTCTCTTGAGGGAAGTAAGACATATGCTTTGTCTCCAGGACAAAGTTGACGTAGGCGTCTTTTCTTGTTAGCAAATCGCCTAGCTTTTTCTTTCGCAAATTCGGAAGATGAAGTTGCTAACCTGCACGATTCGATAATCTTTTCTCTAAGAGCAATGACATATTCATATGACGATTGTGTATCATCGTCAATATTATCAGAAGTTATCAAATCGTGTAACAAGGACATCGGACCGCGCGGTTGCGCACCAAAGACAAGTTCGAAAGGAGAAAACCCTGTATGCTCGTTGGGAACTTCTCTATAGGCAAAGAGGACTGCAGGTAAAACCCTGTCCCAATCCTCCGGATGATCCTCCGTTATCTTGCCAAGTAAGTTCTTTAGTGTCCTGTTAAGACGTTCTACCAATCCATTGGACATTGGATGATAAATACTACTGAGAGACCTTTTAATGTCTAGCGTAGCCATTACCTGAGACATAACGTCCGAAATTAACTGAGTGCCGTGGTCCGACAGTATTTCTCCGGGGAATCCCAGACGAGAAAATATGAGCCAAAGAGCATCAGCGATATCGACAGTTGATATGCTCTTCAGAGGAATAGCCTCTGGCCAACGCGTGCACATGTCCACGCAAGTGAGGATAAATTGGTGTCCTCTGGCTGACTTAATCTTGAACGGACCAATGATGTCTATAGCCATTTTCTGAAACGGCCGAATCGGAATATCTGCAGCCTGAATAGGAGCAGCATGTCTCGGACCTCTAGACTTGACCTCTTGACAAATTTTGCAAGATCGGCAATAAATTCGGATGTCTTTATTCACGAATGGCCAAAAGAAGGACGCAAGGACTCTAGTTTTAGTTCTGGAAAACCCCATGTGTCCAGCACACTGAGAATCGTGTGCATGCTGAAGAATTAAGGCTCTCATACACTTAGGCACAAGAATTTGCGAGTGCATAGACTTGTCCGAGTGTTGTACCATCCGTACCAATATACCATTCTTCATAGTAATATACGATTTGTGATTAGTATTTTGATTGGGATCCCCTTTCTTTGCAAGAAGGAAGAATTTCTTCAAAGAAGGATCCTCTTCTTGACGTTTAACAAACGAGTCATGGGAAATCACCAAGTGCTCGTCTTGGCTATCAACTTCATTACTATTATCCGATGAAGTTGGGGGATTAAGAGCCTGAGCTCTTGTCACCACTGCATTGACCGTTTGAATGTTTTTTTTTCTCCCAACTAGAAATTTGTTGCGGGGTGCATTCCTTAACCCCATGAATACGACCGATTATAAGATCCGCAATAGGATTAGGAAGAAGACATGCATGGACATCTCCTGTGAAGAAGGGAGTGTCAATCCTAATAATAGCAGTAGGATAACTTTCCATAGTACCACCAAATGTAACACATTTGATTGTTTTTCCAGTGGCACAGCAAGGATCTATCAGAGACTCCCTAACCCCGACGGTAGTACATCCCGAATCGAAAAGTACTGAGACTAGCCTATCATTTATTAGACCTTTATGTAAGATGAGAGATCCTCTCCCATCATGCGCAACTGTAGCAGGTAGAGCAGGAAGAGGGTGACCACAACTTAGAGTAGATACAGTCGATGAGTCGAACAATGTTAAGCATTGGGGGCATTCAGTTGCTCTCCCAAAATCGAAAGTACAACCAGTGATAGCCCTAGAGTTACAACTATCATTTACTGTATTACAGGCTCCATCAAACTCTTGTTGTGCAGAGTTTGCCTGTTGGAAAGGTCTTTTTTTGTTAAATCTAGGTCTGCCTCGATTATCATTTCCCCTGTAATTATTTCGACTATCATTTCCCCTGTAATTGTTATCATATTGCCTATTGTAATCCTAATTCCGGTTTGAATCCCGGTTTCTAAATTCACCATCGTCATAATCTTGACGTCGAGAATGGTTATCTCGAAAGCTCGAATGGTTATTATTACGATAACCCTTGCGAAAGTGTCTAAGATTATTACCATTAAAATTACGAGAACTACCATCTTGTCTCCAATTCATAGACGAAGAACCCTCATGTGTTGGATTACTCCGCTTCTGAGTGTAATTCTGATTACTTCCCCTATTCCAGTTTTGTTGAGCACCCTGAAATTTTTTTTTGAAATTAGGGCCATATGGTGTTGCCGAAGCAGCTGGCAACCCTTCTTTCACTTTAGAATTGCTAACTGTAGCATGGGGATGCGCGGTGGCATACTGACAACAGTATTCCTCCATATCTTTTAAGTTTTTAGGCTTACGCTCATGAAGGAATGCAAGAAAAGAATCATTAACAGATGACAAAACCTTATCTCGCAATAATAAGTCCATTAGACCTTCATATGTTTTCTCAGTCTGAGACAACTCAACCCATCGTGTAAATGTACGACGTATTTTTGTAACAAAATCAGAGAAATCTACTCCATTTTCTGGCAACATTGTCCTAAAACGAAGACGATAGTCTTCTTCTTTTAGTTGGTATTTTTTTTAGCAATGCTGCTCTGACAACATCATAATTAGTCCTGTCATGTTCGTCTATTGTCATAAGAGTAGTCACTGTGTCACCTGTAAAAAATTCCATCAGTTGTTCAACATATTTTTCCTTTTTTATGTTATGCGTATCGCATAAAAATTGGAATCTATCTAGATAATCTGCTACGTCATCCTTTAAAGGATTGAAATGAGGCAATTTAATCCTATTAACAAACTCCTTTGTCGTACTCGAAGTTGTTTGCTGAGCACCCGTACTCGCCAATTTCAATTTCTCTAACTCCAAAGTTGCGAGTCTTTCATCAAGTTCCATCTTCTGTTTTCTTTCCTCATGTTCCATTTTTCTAATTTCAGCCTCAGCTTGAAGTTTTCTCTCCTCTGCAGCAGCTTGAAGTTTTCTCTCCTCTGCAGCAGCTTGAGCTTGAATTTGTTTCTCCTCTGCAGCAGCTTGAAGTTTTTTGTCTTCCATTTCCATCTGGAATTTTCTTTCATCAGCAGCAGCTTGAGCTTTCCTCTCCTCAGCAGCAGCTTGAGCTTTTCTCTCCTCAGCAGCAGCTTGAGCTTTTCTCTCCCCAGCAGCAGCTTCTCTTTGATACCTTTTCTCTTCAAGTTCTAATCTTCTATTCTCAGCATCTAGCTTCTTTAGTTCAGCATCTGCTCTCCTTTGTTCAGCTTCTGCTTTCAATTTAATTTCCTCTTTTTGTTTCTTTTCATCTGACTTTAATGCAATGGCGAATTGAGCAGATGAATATTCTTCTAATTCTTTACCAGACTTACCAAGGGTCAACCCTTGCTGGATGAAGAAATCCAATGTAGACATTCTGTCTAATGAGATCAGAAACCTGAAAAAATTAAATAAATTACCTTATCCCACTTCAATGGGAGACAAGTCTGAAATGCTAGACTTGTATACTCACTTCACTTTATTTCACTCTCTTAGTCTTAGACAAGGACCTTGTATGGTCCTCTTGTTTATAATGTAACAAAAAATCACTTGAGTACCTGTGGAAAATATTCCTTTATATCCCACTCACTATGGGCACAAGTCTTTTTTTTTTTTTTAAAGAACTTGAATATGTATTTCACCTTGTCTCAATCTTTGAAGATAACAAGTCTTTTATCAAAGAACTTGTATAAATATCTTAGATAATAATATTTTATTAACAATCTCTATATGAAGAGTGTACCTTATCAATAATAATAATAATACATGACCAAGTGTATGTATGTAGACTGTGTATGACAATAATGTAGTACAATCATAAATACAAAGACAAAGATACAGAACAATGACCGAAAACGTTCGCGGAAGTCAAATAAACAATACAGCAAAAAGTAAAGAAAAGGTTACACAAATGTGTAATGATGACCGCGAAAAATAAACAAGACAAATGGCAACACTGTTATAAACGAAAAGGTGTAAAGAAATAAACGGAAGGAATGAGAGAAGAACAGATACAAACAAAATTAGACGAAAATCAAAGAACGGAAAAATAACGAAAACAACACTAACTGATGTCGTCACAGCTAAAAAAAAAAAAATATAGCAACAAAAGTCGCTAGCAAATTTCAATTAAGAAAATTGCAATCCCTACAGAACGCTTACAGTAACCCTCGATTAAGTGGCATATTTACTGTAAGACCCACCAACCGAAAACCCGCAAAAGAACACAAGAAAAATACACAACAATAGTACAATTAACATAAATAGCAATCAATTCAATGTGTTGCAAAATAAAGCTTAGTCACACATGATATTACAGTAACTAACTTGCTCCTTGCGAACACAGAAACAAAATGTCAAGCGCGCACTGAATGTCAAATCCACTGTAGCATAAAGTGGTATTCACGAACAAAAGTTACTATGACCTTCTCGACTTAGGACTTGCACATAGAATGTTTACAATTTCCACGTACTGTTTACAAACACTTGACCTCGAACAATATAGCTTGAATGCTCGGGCGAAGAAAAGTCTGTTATTGACTGAAACGTGCAAACGACCAGCGGTACCGTTTACTGTAAGGGACTTGCCTTCTATGCAGCTATGGTCCACGTAGCAAACGCCTAGATGTTAACTTCAGTACTTGTCCTGTTGTGGTTTATGTAGCATTATAACATAAATGCTAGCACTGTTTATCTGGGTCAACAGTTGATGACCTATTTCTGTCCTGTTGTAGCCAAAACTTGCAAGTGTAGAATTAGCGATGTGTGTTACAGCTGTCCAGTGTGTAGCTTAGACCCACAGATCAGAAATGTAATGTTTACTTGTCCTTCTTGTAAATTTCTGGACAACACTGGAGACATCATACATGTAACAGCAACTGTAAATAGCCTGGTGGGGTGTCTGTTTAAGGCTGGAGAAATGTAAATTTCTGGATCCATTAATGTCATCAATAATGTTAATTGCTCGCTCTATCCACAAGAAATGTATCAGAAGAGCCCACGTAACTGGTCCACCAAAAATGTAACTGTACTTTTTCTCTTGTTGAGGTGATCACTGGCCCAAGACAGTATACATGTTGTTAGGTGTGTAGTGCGAGCGGATGATGAACTGAGTGTGGGTGCGAATGAAGGCGCGAATGTGTTTAGGCTCGTATGTATGTAGACCCTGCAACCCATACACTCACATGCAGTAGTCAAGGATGCTTGGACACTGCAGGCACGTTTCAAAACATTTATTGACGGGAACACACATGGTATCAACAGGAACAGTCAGTGTAAACAAGGTCATGCTGACCGGAAATCGATAGGTATAAATTAGGCATTCATCAAGCTGGTAAACATTTGAATATTCGTGCATGGTCAATACAATGTTCTTCAATAAGGACAGTTCGTGGCGTCGCCCTGGGATTACTGACTAAACGCGTCAGATACCTTAATCACTTTGACACATAGGTGCAACTTGGCATTCCCCGCCAATTGCACATTATCAGGCTGTAGTATAATAGCCGAAAAACACAGGCCTCGTTCTGACGTCGGCTGTGTACTTCTGATAAGCAGGTTACCATCAACCCTGCAGTAATGCTTATTGTAGACATAAATATGCCGCCAATCTGCGGCTCCCACAATATATCTTCGTCACTGGATTTCTGGATAATATGAAGACTAATAGTCTTGGATGGCTACCTTGAGCACAACAAATAAGTTCTGAAATGGAGGACCGGTGAGCTGCAGTTCACAGACTAGGCAATCTTCTAACATGTTCTGCTACCGAAAGCATAGTAATGGAAAAAGTCGGTATTACCTGTAACCGAGTCCACAGAACTTAACAAGGAACTCTGCTGTCATTCCAACGCACAGAGATTCACTGGGGAAAACTGCCAGTGCAGTCACTTCGAAGATTCTTCCCGAAAAACACAATGGACTCTCGTCCCTTCAGAAACCAGGACACTTCCCGGCTTGCCGGAAGTCTAACTCAACTCCCGCTTAAAAAAAACCTGCACATGGGCATACGCCCGAACTGTCTACCTTTGACCCTAAAGGTCAAACACAATGAATGAATAAACAAGGGAAGACAACCCCTAATCAACCTGACATCGCAGGTAAAGACACAATTATTCTTATGATAAAAACATAAGCAAATAACTTGACAGATGACTCCGTCAAAAATGACAGCAACAATATTAAAACTAGTGTATTATATATTCATACATATTATAAGAGGGCGGCAGAAAAATAGAAAAATAGGATAAGAGTGGTGTCGTGAAACGTTTGTGTAAACCCACTTCTTTGTTAATACATATGCACAGCCAATCAACGAACAGTCTCTGAGCCAGAATAAATTACATGAAGTATACGCCATCTTGTTCCCCTAAGATGGCGGCAGACAAAATAATTGGAAAAAAAAAGAGGAAAAACTTAAGCCTAAAATTTCGGGACGCGATCGCGGAATGTACCAAACCGCATATAACTGATCAGCTTGTCGGCAATAAAAATGTACCTGTTACGTGCAGTCTTTGATATCTTACAATATTATACATAGGTAATTTTTTAGTGCTTAAGGGAAAGTCATTATTGAGTTACTTCCCTTGAACTCCGCGGATAAATACATTTTACTGCGATTTATTCGTTGTTTGGGTAATAATAGATTGTTCTTGCTTCAGAATATCTATGGCCTGAATTTATGTGTATTGTTTGTCTGAGTAGGACAAGTCTGTCTTATATCTGTATATCTTTACATATCTAAGTCGAACTATATGTTCTGTTGTCTCTAGAGAGGTCAAAGGCTATTCGGCGGATGTGTGGCTTGAGTGGTGTGATTTGGCTTCGTCCTGATAGGGACTGTGAGTGTTTTGCTATGTCGGCTTGATGCCTTGAAAAAGTGATCTCAGTGGTTTTGGGGAAAGTGATAGTCGTCTAGACCTATCGTGTATGCTTTACCCCAGTGTTTATTCATCTTGCCAAGGAATGGCAGTTTCATATTCCCTCTACCAAGGTAATCAAAGATACTCTTATGAACTCTCGATCGAAGCCACCATTGTCGATAATTACGATTTGAATGTTTAAGAGAATATATTTGACTCGATGAAAAACGACTTCGATTCCTAGCAGCACTATATTCTGTAGAATGCAGTCTATTGTTCATGACCAAATCTACAGAGCAACGAAATGTTGTATGAATGACTAACTTTAGAACAGATTCATTATCTGTATTCAAACGTGAGTGACAGTTCACGAGTGGAGCCATCTTGGAACCAAAACATGTAGGACTTTCAAGAAGAGAAAAGGGATGCCCGTATTATCGCTTGATCAGTCCAGAGATCACTGCTACACATGAGAACCCATTGTTAGCGGTTCAATATTATTATATGGAAAAATATGTGCTGAACATTATGTTGAAGAATCGTTGCTAAACGAGATTAGGTTTAGAAGTCATCTGAAATATTGTTTACAAGCTGACGTGCTCAGTCAGTGACGTCAGATGATATATGTATGGGCGATACTGAGTGCTTGGCTATTGACAGTCCATTATACCATTATTCTACATGAGTGCCCATGTAACATTGCAAGACCATTTGTCCACTGTACTATGATGTATTATGGCAACCTGTGATTGTCACTATCTGTGCTGTCGAGTGTGTACGTCCAATTAAACTTTAGAAAAGGTACACAGTCGTTGGTGTCGATGACTTCCGGTCATACATGAGTGTGAGAAGAGAACATTTGTCAACAACACGAACCCTTATCATCATTCGCACATTATACACTCCATCCATGTCTACACAACACTGCGTAGGTCAAGTTGACATTCCATACACTACAGTGGGGCAGGCAACACCATAGGGATCTTGTCAACTGATGATGATAGACGCCTGTCTTCCCGCCTAGGAGTGTTCTGGTGTACTTTATCAACATATATTATATCCAACTAAATATCCAACTTTATCAACTGGTGGCCAGCTTTCTGGGTTTGACCTCGCAGAAATTCAGAAGTCAACAGATTACCGATACCAGACCGTTTCCTGTGGCTGATACGACACACTTGCAGTATTGGTTTGCTCTTTGTCAACGCTTCGTCACGTGACCTGTCAAGTGAATGCAGTATGTAGGTCAGCGTTGTTGACATTTTTTTTACATTAGACATTATAGAGTTTCACAGAACAGTTGGATCAATTCTTGTCAGTGTTAACAGAAAGACAGTATTTGTGAACTAAGAAGTCCTGGTTTCATCGATGGATCTTCTTGTTTGCCATATATGAACTTTAATATTTAAGGCCAGAATGTTTAATTGAATAAAGTGGCAGTTTGTTTGTTTTCATGAAAAATAACTTTGCCATTACTGTAAGACTGAGCCTATTTTGCAACACATACTATCATACACATAATTTATATATATTTATGTTTACATGTTATTTGTTTGTATAGTATGTTAGTTTCTATGTCAGCGGGTTGTGTTTAAGGTTGGGCGGCGTCCTCACAACAGAGTATCCCACGTCATAGAGGGTCCGTTGTGGGCGTTTTCTATAGGTGCAATTTTCTTGATTGAAAATTTGCTGCGACAACTGTTGCTTTTGTGTTAGCTGTGAAGTCTGTAATTATTGTTATTTTTGTAATATTTCTTTGTTCTTTAGTTTTGTTTTGATTTGTTTGTAATTTGTTGGTCTAACCTTTTCTATCTTTCAGTTCTATTCATAATTTATATTCATATATTGTGACGTCATTTGTGTTGTTATTCTTTGCAGATTCAGTGATTATCTTCATTGATTTCCCTATTTGATTTATTTTGATTTCTGCAAACGTTCTTGTATTGTCAGTCCTATTTGTACTTTATGTATTCTGTTGGTTGACATATGTTTTATATGGGTATATTTCATAAGACACAATTGCCTGTGCACTGCACTTGGATTATGGTATAGACCAGTACCTGATTATTATTACTATTATACAAGACCTTATTAAAGGCTTGTGACCCACAGATATTGGGATAGTATACTGATTAATCAGGTCATTGAGAACTTGGGGTATTATTATTGATTCAGGTGATTAGTATTATTGTTAGGCATCATGTCTACTCTAGATTATTTCATTACTCAAGGGAAAGCTCTTGATAAGACTGGTCAACAATTAGAACAATGGGCAGTTGCTCAATATGACAAAGCATTAGCTGCAGAAGAGAAAAGATTAGCTGCAGAAGAAAGAAAAGCTATGGCGGAAGAGAAAAGATTAGAAAAAGAAGCTGAGGCTGCTGCTGAACAAAAGAAATTGCAGATGCAGGTAGAGGAAAGGAGATTTGAAGCTGAACAAAAAAAATTGGAAAAAGAAGCTGCGGCTGAACAAAAAAGATTAGACAGTGAAGCTGAACAAAAAAGATTAGACAGGGAAGCTGAACAAAAAAGATTAGACAGTGAAGCTGAACAAAAAAGATTAGACAGTGAAGCTGAACAAAAAAAATTGGAAAGAGAAGCTGCGGCTGAACAAAAAAGATTAGACAGGGAGGCTGAACAAAAAAGATTAGATGCTGAAGAGAAAAAAGCAATAAGAGAACATGAATTTGAGTTGGAGAAATTGAGATTGACAAGTATGAGTAATGTTAATCAGGCATCTAGTGGTAATGGTAAACCTTCTACTTACAAGGTTAAGGTTCCACCGTTCAATCAGTCCAGTGACGATATTACATTCTGGCTGGATAGATTTGAACGTTCTTGTCGTACACATAATGTGGATAAATCACAATACGCTAATCAATTATCAGAAAACTTGAAAGGTGAATCTTTGACTAGATTATGCCTTGTAGGAGAAGCAGATAAGGATAATTATGATGTCATTAGGGCGGCTTTGATAAAAAAAAAATATCAGCTAAGTGAGGAAGGCTATCGCCTTTTATTTAAGACGATGGTACCTGAGACGGGGGTAGAATTCTCAGAATTCACTGCAAAGGCACGTCTCACAGTTGATCGTTGGATTGAGCTTTCCAAAACGGAAAAAAACGTATGAAGGACTTATGGATTTGTTGCTCAGAGATAAGATTATGTCATGTGTGAACAAACCTTTCCTTGAATTTATACATGAGCGTAAACCTAAATCTCTAAAAGAAATGGAAGAATATTGTTCCCAATATGTCACTGCACACCCCGACGTGACTTTTGGCAACACTAAGATTAAGGAGAGTATGCCAGTTGCTTCAGCAACACCATACAATCCCAATTATTCACACAGATTTCAGGGACCTCAAAACAGATTTGAAAAAAAAGGTAACCATAATAGTTATCAAAACCAAGGTAACCAATCATTTCAGGGTTCTTCTTCAAAGAACTGGAGACGACCTGATAGCTCTCGACACAGGGGTGGTCATAATTATAGGAATTTCCGTAGAGGAAGTAATTATAGAAACTATCAGGGTTATCCGTCTTGGAGTCAACAAGATCATAATTACAGAGATACTCATTATAATGAATATGATAATGGTAACCAAGGGTACTATGACTCAAACCCAAATAGGGGTTACAATAGAGGTAACAATAACTACAGAGGTGATAATAACCGAGGTAGATCTCAATACAAAAGACATAAACCACATTTTCAGGCAAACTCTGCACAACAAGAGTCCCATGAAGCTTATAAACAGAGTAAAGATAATAATGATGCTAGTAATATGGCATGTGCCGCTTTTGATTTTGGGAGAGCATCTCAGTGCCCCCAATGCAAAACGTTATTTGAGCCAACCACAGTGACTACTTTAAGCTGTGGCCATCCTCTTCCTGCTCTTCCAGCATCAGTCGCGCATGATGGAAGAGGGTCTCTTGTCTTACATAAGGGTTTAGTGAATAACAATCCAGTCTCTGTGCTATTTGATTCTGGATGCACCACAATTGGTGTTAGGCAGTCACTCGTAGATCCTTCCCGTGCCACTGGACAAGTAGTCAAATGTGTAACATTTGGCGGCACAGTAGAGAAATACTCTACCGCTATCATTAGGATTGCTACTCCTTTCTTTACAGGAGATGTACACGCATGTCTTCTTCCGAATCCGATCGCTGACCTCATCATCGGTCGCATTCATGGAGTCAAGGAATGTACTCCGCAACAAATTTCCACTTGGGAAAGGCAAAACATGCAGATTGCTAACGCTGTAGTCACTAGAGCTCAGGCTCTTAATGTGCCTCAAACTTCATCTACTGAAGATAATGAAGTGCATAACCAAGATAATCCCTTGGTAATTTCTCGTGACTCGTTTATAAAACAGCAAGAAGATGATCCCACTCTGAAGAAATTCTTCATTCTTGCAACTAAAGGTGATCCGAATAAGGACACAAGTCGTAAATCGTGGATTACAAAGAAGAATGGCGTACTTGTACGTATGGTTCAAGACTCCATTACGTCAAGTCATTCTCAAATCCTGGTTCCCAAGAATTTGAGAGTTAAAATTTTGCAGCACGCTCACGACTCTCAGTGTGCTGGACACATGGGTTTTTCCCGTACTAAGTCAAGAGTCCTTGCGGCTTTCTTTTGGCCATTGGTAAACAAGGACATACGGATTTATTGTCAATCTTGTAAAGTATGTCAGGAAGTTAAATCCAAAGGTCCACGGCATGCTGCACCCATTCAGGCGGCGGACATTCCTATTCGGCCGTTTCAAAAAATGGCCATAGACATTATTGGTCCATTTAAGATCAAGTCTGCCAGAGGACATCAGTTTATCTTGACGTGTGTTGATATGTGCACACGTTGGCCAGAGGCTATTCCTCTGAAGAGCATTACTACTGCTGATATTGCAGATGCTCTTTGGCTTATATTTTCTCGTCTGGGGTTCCCCGGAGAGATATTGTCAGACCATGGCACCCAACTAATATCAGATACCATGTCTCAAGTAATGTCTACCCTGCAGATAGATAGATCTTTAAGTAGTATCTACCATCCAATGTCTAATGGTATGGTCGAACGCCTTAATAGAACACTTAAAAACTTACTGGGGAAGATAACTGAGGATCATCCTCAAGACTGGGACAGAGTTTTACCTGCGGCCCTCTTCGCTTACAGAGAGGTACCCAATGAACATACGGGATTTTCTCCCTTTGAACTCGTCTTTGGCGCGCGTCCGCGTGGCCCTATGTCGTTGCTTCACGATCTCATAACATCTGACAATATTGACGATGACACAAAGTCATCCTACGAATATGTCATCGCGTTGAGACAAAAGATTATCGAAGCATGCAAATTAGCAACTTCTTCTTCTGAATTTGCGAAACAGAAGGCAAGGCAATTTGCCAAGAAGAAGAGATGCTTACGACAACTTTGTCCTGGTGACAAAGCATTTGTATTACTACCTTGTAGGGAAAACAGATTACTTATTTCTTGGAAAGGTCCGTACGATATAATATCGAAAATTTCCGATGTCGACTATATTGTCGATATTGATGGGAAGCATAAAACCTTCCACATCAATATGCTTACTGAATTCCATGAACGTCCGGATTATTTGCAACCCATTTTCCAAGCAACGGACAATTCTCCAGTACCACATGGTCATTACTCATCACTGTCCGTGATACAGGATGAGGAAACAAGTTTTTCAGATGTAAATCTTCCTCTTCCAATGATCCCACTTCATTCCAGTGAATCATGGAAGAACGTTACTGTCTCTCCTGATTTGTCTCTAGGAGAACAGCGACAAGTTTCAACTATGTTGCAAACATTTCAGGATGTACTCACTGACATCCCTGGACAAACTAATGTCATTCAACATGACATTGTGCTAACTGACCATACTCCTATTAGGGTTAGACCTTATCCTATACCTATACATTTTCAAGCACAGGTCGAGAAAGAGTTGGATGAGATGATAGATTTGAAAATAATCGAACCATCCACCTCTGCATATTCTTCGCCGATGGTTATTGTGCGTAAAAACAAAACAAAAAAATACGTCTTTGCCCTTGAACATAAAAAATCGAAATTGAATAAGAACGAAGTTCTGCATTTGCGATTCGAAAAAAAATATGCAATTCAACTGAACATACACGACTCTACTCAAATCTCTGACTCATCTAAACCAGATTTGTCGATTTGATAGGCAAGTTCCTTTAACGTACAAACTACGTTTTTCAAAGGTCGTACAATTTCATAACAATTTTCATCTAAATTTTATGCATTTTCTCCACACTACTTATAACGCATGTGGATACCGAATGCCTATCCATAAGTCATTGCATTATTCTAGAACTCTGATTTTTTTCGATCAATGGGAAGATCCACTCAGTACTCTTAAGCTTCAAAGACAGATGAGTACTGAAACAAGTTTTTCATGTAAATCTTCCTTTTCTGGAATCCCATTTCATTCCAGTGCAATCATGGAAGAACGTTGTCAAGGTATTAGGATTTTGATAAAGTATTTTTAACCAATCCCTGAAACACCCTCTGTTCAGGTCTGACAAATCTAATTTTTTGGAACATGACATTTGTATTTTACATGGCACCTCTCTAAAGAACTTTTTAGACCTAATCATGACCATTTTTTAGGAAACCTTCGTATAATCACAATTTTGCGAAAGAGTTGGATGAGATGATAGATTTGAAAATAATCGAACCATCCACCTCTGCATATTCTTCGCCGATGGTTATTTGCGTAAAAAAGACAAGAACATACGTCTTTGCGTTGACTATCGAAAATTGAATCAATTAACGAAGTTCGATGCCGAACCTATGCCTTTACTGGAAGAGCTACTTACTCGACTCTCCAAATCTCATTTTTTCACTAAACTTGATTTGTCTAAGGGATATTGGCAAGTTCCTTTATCTGAACGCGCCAAACCTCTCACGGCTTTTTCAACACCTAGAGGTTTGTTCCAATGGAATTTTATGCCTTTCGGTCTTATGAACGCACCAGCTACGTTCGTACGCATGATGCGCCGAATCCTATCTTATCGGTCAGATGTCATTGCATATCTAGACGACATCTGTCTTTTCAGCGATACTTGGGAAGATCACTATTCAGGGTTAGATGAATTGCTGTCTACTTTGCGTGAGCACAACCTGACAGCGAAACCCTCTAAAGCCTATATTGGTTTTAGCGAAATTTCTTTCCTAGGCCACCGAGTTGGTCATGGTTTCCTAAAGACAGAGGACCATAATACTAGTAAGATACTTAACATCTCAATCCCTAAGACTAAAAAAAAAACAGGTGAGAAGTCTGTTAGGTCTTATTCAATTTTATGGCAGATTCATTCAGAATCTATCCTCTATCATGGCACCTCTCTCAACACTTCTAAAGAAAGGTTCGCCTAATGTGGTCCACTGGTCTCAGGAATGCCAATGCTCTCTGGATAAGATTAAAACACTGTTTTCAACACCACCTATTTTAGTGCTACCCACTAAAGATAAGACATTCGTTCTTCGTAGTGACGCTTCATCCACTGGGATTGGAGCGGCACTAATGCAAGAGTACTCTGGAACTCTGCATCCTGTAATGTATATTTCCAGAAAACTTAATGCGGCAGAAAGGAATTATTCGGTTTTAGACCGTGAGCTATTAGCTATGGTTTTGTCGATCCTCAAACTACAGAGATTCCTTCTAGGCGCACATTTCATAGTAGAAACCGACCAAAAAGCTCTTACTGCTATACAGAGTAAGAATTTGAAGAGCTCGAGGTCTACTCGATATGCAATTGCTCTTCAACCTTTTCATTTCTCTGTGCGAGCTATTCGGGGATCAGATAATGTGATGGCAGACATTCTGTCAAGATGCCCACATGATTCCACATAACTATTAGGGCTTAGACTTCTTGATATGTCTAGTTCTATAGTAGTTCCTTTTCTATATCATGATAGATACACATTTGTAATTTAATAATATAATGATTGTATCACTACATAGCGGTTCATGTATGTTTATTCACCGCTGTGCTTTGATGATTTTTACTTCATAAATCATAAATTTAAGATATCTAATACGTAGTGATGATATGAATTTTTTAGGCATTGTGTAATTGCCAGAATTGTATTATACTTTGATGACACCTTCCTGGAAAAATATACTTGTAGAGAAATAATTTCTCTCAGTTTATGAGACACATTCTCACCAGTCGCTCCATAAGTCGACTTAGCCTCATATTAGGCGTTATAGGTATTCCTGATATTTTCATCTGCGCATTATTCATGCGTTGTGAGCCTATTGTACGTTGCTCCTAGATGTATTTCAAAAAAAAAAAAAAAATGTTCCATTTTTTTTTTTTTTTTCCCGGGAGGTGTGGTAAGACTGTTACGTGCAGTCTTTGATATCTTACAATATTATACATAGGTAATTTTTTAGTGCTTAAGGGAAAGTCATTATTGAGTTACTTCCCTTGAACTCCGCGGATAAATACATTTTACTGCGATTTATTCGTTGTTTGGGTAATAATAGATTGTTCTTGCTTCAGAATATCTATGGCCTGAATTTATGTGTATTGTTTGTCTGAGTAGGACAAGTCTGTCTTATATCTGTATATCTTTACATATCTAAGTCGAACTATATGTTCTGTTGTCTCTAGAGAGGTCAAAGGCTATTCGGCGGATGTGTGGCTTGAGTGGTGGTGATTTGGCTTCGTCCTGATAGGGACTGTGTGTGTTTTTGCTATGTCGGCTTGATGCCTTGAAAAAGTGATCTCAGTGGTTTTGGGGAAAGTGATAGTCGTCTAGACCTATCGTGTATGCTTTACCCCAGTGTTTATTCATCTTGCCAAGGAATGGCAGTTTCATATTCCCTCTACCAAGGTAATCAAAGATACTCTTATGAACTCTCGATCGAAGCCACCATTGTCGATAATTACGATTTGAATGTTTAAGAGAATATATTTGACTCGATGAAAAACGACTTCGATTCCTAGCAGCACTATATTCTGTAGAATGCAGTCTATTGTTCATGACCAAATCTACAGAGCAACGAAATGTTGTATGAATGACTAACTTTAGAACAGATTCATTATCTGTATTCAAACGTGAGTGACAGTTCACGAGTGGAGCCATCTTGGAACCAAAACATGTAGGACTTTCAAGAAGAGAAAAGGGATGCCCGTATTATCGCTTGATCAGTCCAGAGATCACTGCTACACATGAGAACCCATTGTTAGCGGTTCAATATTATTATATGGAAAAATATGTGCTGAACATTATGTTGAAGAATCGTTGCTAAACGAGATTAGGTTTAGAAGTCATCTGAAATATTGTTTACAAGCTGACGTGCTCAGTCAGTGACGTCAGATGATATATGTATGGGCGATACTGAGTGCTTGGCTATTGACAGTCCATTATACCATTATTCTACATGAGTGCCCATGTAACATTGCAAGACCATTTGTCCACTGTACTATGATGTATTATGGCAACCTGTGATTTGTCACTATCTGTGCTGTCGAGTGTGTACGTCCAATTAAACTTTAGAAAAGGTACACAGTCGTTGGTGTCGATGACTTCCGGTCATACATGAGTGTGAGAAGAGAACATTTGTCAACAACACGAACCCTTATCATCATTCGCACATTATACACTCCATCCATGTCTACACAACACTGCGTAGGTCAAGTTGACATTCCATACACTACAGTGGGGCAGGCAACACCATAGGGATCTTGTCAACTGATGATGATAGACGCCTGTCTTCCCGCCTAGGAGTGTTCTGGTGTACTTTATCAACATATATTAAATATCCAAACTAAATATCCTTATGTAAACTTACAAATCCATTGTATTCCATCTTCTAACATCCACCCTTCAGCACAAGAGTAGATAGTGTATATACTTAATAAATAAGAAAATTGTATTTGAACGACTTGTCAATTTTATAATTGTTAAGTGGAATCTGTTTCCTTGTTTTAATATCACAGCTAGTTACACAGCGGGGTGACATTTTTATGGCTGTCTCTACTCTACTAATTTTTCGAGATCAGTCATTCACAGCCGTAACTAATTTGTGATACCAGTAGTTCTATAAGACATTGGGACTTCATCATTTTCTGCAGAAATTCTATTTCTGTAATTGTCAGTACTATACTGATCCTAGAGCCAATAAAAACCTCACGCTACACTGGGGGCTCGTTCCTGGGATATTTCTATATATCATGAACAATACTTAGTCTATTCATCTATTTACACTCTATCTTGTGCCACCCATAGATAACAAAAGAAGATTTTTGAAAAAATTCATAAATAGGATTTTTCATTGTTTTCTTAGGAGGAGTACCATTTAGTACTCAGTAAATAGTTGATGCTCATAAAGTTGCACGGAAATTATTTGTTCATTTAAATTAATTAATTTTAATTACAATAATTTGGATATAGTAAAATTACATACCCTCTCTAAGTAACGCTATGGCTGATTTAGTGAAGTTCAGAACTGCGATCATGCAGATGGGTAAGGAATTAAATATGACAGGTGATGCTCTTATTCAGTATGTCACAACAGAAGTGGACAAACACATGGATAGAGAGGAAAGGAAGTTGCAAGTAGAAGCGAAGAGAGAAGCCAAAAGACTGGAAGCTGAGAGAGAAAACAAAAGATTAGAAAATGAAGAAAGGAAATTAGCAGCTGAAGCCAAGAAATTGGAGGCTGAAAATGAGGCAAAGAAAATTGAAGCAGAAGAAAGGAAATTACAAGCAGAGAGAGACCATCAGTGGAGACTAAAAGAGCGTGAAATTCAGGCAACTACTGGCAACAATGGTGGTAGCTCACCTCAATCGGAGAGTAGCGCCAGTCAGAGCACCTCAAGTGGGGCCATGAATTTTCATCTGGACCCATTTATTGAGAAAGAAGACGCCATTGAGTCGTACCTGGATGTATATGAGAGACTTGCCACTACCTATGGCTTAGTGAAAGAAAAGTGGAGTCTTAAACTATCTCAGGGATTGAGAGGTGTGGCCTACGATGTATATTTGAAGCTCTCAAGAGATGACCAGGAAGATTATGAAATCCTAAAGCAGGCACTGCTTGTCAGATATGAAAAAAAAACTCAGAATCGTATAGAAAGAATTTCCGAACAACTAAACTTTTTCCGGGAGAAAACTATCACCAATTCTCTGCTAGACTGGAAACTTATTTGGAAAAATGGAAAGTGTCAGGATCTGAAAGAAATGATAATGATGGAGCAAGTGAAAAAGTCCATGCCCCAAGAATTGAGGAAGTTTATCATCAAACAAGGAGCAGAGAGATTGGGAGATATTGTAACGTTTGCTGAGAGATATCAAGCAGCTCGTACAGAATTATTAGGAAATAAGAAAAAGCAGGGTGAAAACATCAAATAATCACAAAACTATACCAAATATGAACAAAAGGACCATACCACAAGAAACAAACAAAGATTTGACCAAAAGGACAAAAACCTTCTAAGATCGGATAAGACCCCTTACCGGAAGGAAGGAAAGTGGTGTAAAACTTGTCTAATGAGAAACCACAATACTGCGGACTGCAGAAGGAAGAATCCTCCTCATCATGCTGCATGTCTTACAACAGGAAGCCGGGAAGGAAGGAACTGGCAGTAAGTCAGAAGGACTTCCATCATCCCCCTGTCTTTGAGGAAGTGACCGTGAATGGCACTCAAGTACTGTGTTTATATGACACAGGATTGGACTTTGATTCAGTTGTGTGCTCTTCTCTAGTGAGTCCTGATCAGATAACCACAGAAACAGTGGAAATCAGAGGACCGATCAATGGAGCAAGAACCATGACATTACCCGTAGCCCGAATCAACATAAGATCTCGCTATGTGGAAGGAGAAATCAAAGCAGCAGTGATGAACGACCCTATTTACCCTTTGATTCTTGGATTTAGGTATGTTTTCCTTGGAGAACCTATAAAACCTGTAGTTATTTCAGCAGTCCAGACCAGGGAAAGCTCCAGGAAAATGGAGGAAAATCCTATCAATACTCATCCAGAAGAGATGAAAAAAAGCTCAAGCAGCAGACAGCACATTGAAGCCTTGTTTTGGCAAATTACCTAAAGCACATAACCAGAGAAAGGAGACTTTTACATGAAGAATGGCCTACTCTACAGAAAAGCTGGAACAGGACCTAAAGGGCGTGGACAGCTAGTAGTGCCAAAATCTTACAGGGAGAAGGTTATGATGCTAGGACATGCTATACCCTTCAGTGGACATATGGGAATAGGGGCCACTGGAAAAAGGATAGCCTGTCACTACTTTTGGCCAGGAATCACAGAGGACATAAAGAGATATGTAAGATCCTGCTGTTAAGTCATATTTTAATTAAGGGGAGTTAAGTGTTTAAGACACTTATGTACGGGTCGTATTTTTGTACACACTTTTTGAACACAGCTCTTTTGACTAGCTGTTAGTTTGCTTTTTTTAAAAATAGGATAAAGAAACTGTCGAACGTACTATGAATTAGTTTTGGGGGGAAAGGCGGATGAATTCTGCTCACATCTCAAGCTGCGAGTTCGCGCTTGAATGAATTGTACTGAGCTGTTTTGAGCAGCGGATTTTTCGTGACAGTAGGTTTCCTGGCAGTGTTCCGAGATGGTGGTTAGCCATGTTTTCACTGTGTGTACCAGTGGATATTTTTGTAAAGGGAATTTAATAGAGATGGAATAGATTTTCAGGCCATGGATTGTACCGGCCGTTATTATGATTATTATGATGTTTTTTCCCTCTGATGGATATTGTTCCCATGGATGTTATTGCACTGAGAGAGTTGCTGATGTTTAATAAGAATTATGATGTTTTTTTCCCTCTGATGGATATTGTTCCCATGGATGTTATTGCACTGAGAGAGTTGCTGATGTTTAATAAGAATTATGATGTTGTTCCCGTTGATGGATAATTGATCCTGTGGATTATACCAATGTAATGGATATTTGATACTATGTTGTGCATCCACTTTGTCCATGGATATTTTGTACTTGATGCTTCGTGATTTGCCGTGTTCTGTAACCTGTGACAGTGTGCTATTACCATGATGTCAACGTTTGCTGTGTCGTAAATAAACTGTTTAGAACGTTACAGCTGTTCCGAACATTTCCTGACTCCTATGTTTGCTGTGGTGTGAGTGACTTATCATAGACACACTTAAAGGACCTATACACATTCGCGTATGTTATATTTCCATAGTCACACACCTGTCGGCCATCCATAAGCCCGACTTATGCTGATCGCCATTTATCAGCGAAAGTAATAATAACATTTATCTTCTTGATGACCCCACCAGTATCTTTCATCAAATAACCTTTAACCTTTAGCACGCTGCTATCGACATATGTCGACGAAGGTAACCTATGCTCTCCCTGCTGTTGACGACATATGTCGACTGCGGATAATCTTCATTTTCTAGCATTTGGATGTGTGTACACGTGACTTCACCCCCGGATGTTAAGTTTTAAACTTATCTGGGAGAGAGTTAGCTTCCGTTTCTGATCTTTTTAGTAATGGGTGAAATCGCGTTTATTTTCTGTGAATTTTTTCATTCGAAATGAATCAGCATCGAACACGCGGCCATTTTCGCTCTAATTTTATTGGATTCTGACGCCATGCGGTGGGGATAAGATTTTTGTCTTTATAAGCACTGATATTTGTTCTCAGAATATGTTTGATGGCCGAGATGGAAACGAAAGTAGAATGGCATTGCTAGTATGTATAATTTTAGGGGTTAGGATTAGGTTTATCGGAAAGGTTTAGGGTTACGGCCGAATGTCACTGCTGATGAGGGCGTTTGTTGCTTTGCTACTGATGATGGGTGTAACGAAAAGATCGTCATTTGATTTGTATTGGTCTATTGGTCAAATGACTTTCATTGAGATGCAAGGGATATGGACTCTTCGTTATTTGGTCTTTTTTTAAAAATTTTTTTTAAATTTTAAAATTAAAAAAAAAAAATTGTTATGTTTTTTATTTTTATTTTCTCGTTTTTTTCCATCTTTCCTTTCCTCTCTTCCTATCACATCTAACATGTACAGAAACAAATTTTATATCATCAGATTCACCATTCATTTATT
>JAMPIV010008040.1:0-86577 GCA_024509875.1 Oreohelix idahoensis | reverse complement strand
ATTTTGTTATGGTTTGTTTCTAATGCAATTTACACTAAAACAGTCACAATCAACATGCATAACAAATTACAGAAATCAAAAGTAGAAAACCTGCAGAAAATGGATATCAAAGTTTTGTTTTGGTTTCATGCGTCAAACATTAATTATTGAAACATTAAATTGCAAGTCCACATTTATTACCTTAAAATAACACACCCAATTGTCCCCAAAAACACGAGAGCTAACAATTATCTCAATCATACATCACGATGGTCATGTAAAAATAAGTATGGTCATGAGTAAAACGAAATGTTCAATTTAATAGATAAATAGGTGTATTTAATAAATACAACTATTAAATGATTTCCACACTCTGTTAATTCTGTCAATCTCAAGCAACAACTGCCATAATTTGCTCTAGCCCCAAAATTTCGCGCAATTATCATTCAAACTTCCTTTTTTAATAAGAGGAATCTGTACATTCACAGATGAAGAAATTTGTAACAAATGAATTTCCATTATAAATTTTAATTGTGAAGTTATATTTTTAATACCGCTGGCGCGTCTTTCAATTTTGGAAATAGTGGAATGAATAAATTCTCCTCTCATGTGCTTGCTGCAGGTCTAGTGAGTCAGTTGATATTTCAACAATATGTTTCCTAACAATGTGGAGAAATTGAGATCGCTTACGTTTTGTTGGCGTTCTGGTGACTGATGTTTCTCTTCTATGTTTAATTAGTTTTTGTAGTACAATAGGCTGTCCTCTGGATTTGCATTTTATGATATTATTTTTTTGCTGTTTCTAGTTTTTTTCTAACAATGGATGTGAATAGGGGTTCTTCCTTTTGTGTTAGTGGTTGTGAAGGTGGCTTAGCAAGTAACTGTTGTACTGTGATGTCGCTTTTGAAGACAGGCGAGGTGGATGTACTTGTATGTATAACTGACTTGGTAGGTGTAGATGTGGCAACAAAAACTGGCATGCTAGGGTGAGTAGTGTTATCCACCTCCAAATGAATAATGGTATCGCCTTTAATATGAGCTGACACATCAACCTCCAGTTGAACAATATCATCACTAATGTGGGCAGGCACATCAACCTCCTACTGTACAGAGCTATCCTGACTACAGCTAACTGACTGACTACAGCTAACTGACTGACTACAACTAACTGACTGACTACAGCTAATTGACTGACTACAACTGACTGACTACAGCTAAATGACTGACTAGACATGGAGGGGTCAGAAAGAACATCACAGGGGATAGAGCAGCTTTTTGTTTTTAAAACACCAAAAGATGTCTTTGCTACATAATTGCACAGTTGACATTCACTTATAGTTAAATTATGGTCATAGTCTTTCTACTTGTGCTGACTGTTTTCCGATAGTAACTTGGCTGTTTCAAGACACTTCTCATTATGCCTCCTTTTTGAGTTTTGTATTTGTAAGTAATACTTCTTACAAAATATAGTCGAATGCTGTGTGGGTTTATCATCTGATACGTTAATTCCAAACACAAAGAACAGAACATTAACGTCATTAGAACAGTTCAGTGCTTTCTGAATTGAACGTGTTGTTTTGGAAGTTAATGCTCTCTTACCACAGGCTCTGCACAGTGCACTGGCACAATTCATATGATGCAAAACAGTATGTTCCATTTCGTTGTTATGTAGTATAGTTTACTTGTTTATGTATAAAGATAAAGGAATATTTGAGACTATCAAGTCTAACAGCAGGATGTAGAATGCTTTATCTGTGAATGAAAGAAGATATACAGACAGTTACTTAGAATTCTTTGGCAGCCGTCATGTGCACAGGATTGTCTACCAAAGAACACTAATGGAACAGTCCTTATCTCACACACAACTTTAAAAAAAAATTCATATTATAAATACAAAATTAACAAGACTTGAAAGATAGATCAGAGTATGTGGAAGTAATCTATCTATAGCTTTACATGTTTTCTGACGCTTATATACGTAGCTAAATATCATTATAAATGAATGAAAATGCAAAAACTGATGGTGCTTTACAAAAAGTTATTTTTTTACAACCTTATTTAAGATTTGTGAGTATCAGGAATGCGTTTACAGTGATTTAAATGCTATAAAATCTGGTGACAATATGCTTGTTCTTGTAATGCCAAACTCACAAAACTGACTACCACACATTCTTAAGATATGAAACCAAAAAAAAAAGTATGTGGAAATAATCTTTAGCTTCCCTTCGAGAAGTCTCTATAATTTTAAACTCAAACGAATGGGCCGATTTTTAGATATTAAATTAATAAAAAGATTACTTATTTTATGAATTTCCTCAAATGATGACGCTGTTTTCAAAAGTCAGTAACTCCGTCAAAACTAATTTCAAACATATAAAAATGCAATCAAAAATGGAGCAGAGAACAAAGTTATAGTACACAAAAGAATTTTAGCGCTGTGTTTATCCAGAACGAGTGTGTAATGATTTATATTTTACTGATTTTACACACGCATCAGCTGATTTTCCCCGCCAAGAACTTAAATAGTCTTTTACGGTGCACACGAAAATTTTATACCCGGTGTCAGAATTCCGGTC
This sequence comes from Oreohelix idahoensis, assembly GCA_024509875.1. NCBI lineage: Eukaryota > Metazoa > Mollusca > Gastropoda > Stylommatophora > Oreohelicidae > Oreohelix > Oreohelix idahoensis. Next base: position 84,022 of record JAMPIV010008040.1, on the reverse strand, counting down.
ACCGAAACTAAAAGAGCGCTATGGTATACACGGCTGTTTGACAGCGATCTTTTAGTTATTTCCCCTTTTTCCCCGACCGCGCTATTTATAGCTATCGTGTCAGAGGTCACGTGGTAACTTCCTAACTGAAAAAAAGGTGGCGGATTTTACTTTTGATAGGGCTTAATTAATGTTTTTAGGCTAATTTATTATTTTAAATACCGGCTTTAATTTTGCGTAAAGCTAGACTAGAAATGTTAGAGTAAACTTTAGAACAAGAACAAACATTTTATCACAATTAGAACAGAAGATATAATAGTCTGAAATAGTGTAAAATTTACGTTTTTTTTTATATTTTGTTATGGTTTGTTTACAATGCAATTTTCACTAAATCGGCCACAATCAACATGCATAACAAATTACAGAAATTAAAAGTAGAAAACCTGCAGAAAATGGATATCAAAGTTTTGTTTTGGTTTCATGCGTCAAACATTAATTATTGAAACATTAAATTGCAAGTCCACATTTATTACCTTAAAATAACACACCCAATTGTCCCCAAAAACACGAGAGCTAACAATTATCTCAATCATACATCACGATGGTCATGTAAAAATAAGTATGGTCATGAGTAAAACGAAATGTTCAATTTAATAGATAAATAGGTGTATTTAATAAATACATCTATTAAATGATTTCCACACTCTGTTAATTCTGTCAATCTCAAGCAACAACTGCCATAATTTGCTCTAGCCCCAAAATTTCGCTCAATTATCATTCACACTTCCTTTTTTTATAGGATGAATCTGTACATTCACAGATGGAGAAATGTGTAACAAATGAGTTTCCATTATAAATTTTAATTGTGAAGTTATATTTTTAATACCGCTGGCGCGTCTTTCAATTTTCAATCTTCTCTGTTTTCTCTCCTGTGCCCACGTAAGACCTACTGTTTCCTTCATGGCTATTGCTAATTCTTTGGATATTCTAACTCTACTTTCAATGCCTGCTTTCCTGCAAATTTCCTGACGTGACGTTTCTGAACAGCGTTGTAGTTCATGTGCCTGCTGCAGGTCTAATGAACCAGTTGATGTTCCAGCAATATGTTTTCTAACAGTGTGGAGCAATTGAGATCGCTTACGTTTGTTGGCGTTCTGGTGACTGATGTTTCTCTTCTATGTTTAATTAGTTTTTGTAGTACAATAGGCTGTCCTCTGGTTTTGCATTTTATGATATTACTTTTTGCTGTTTCTAGTTTTTTTCTAACAATGGATGTGAATAGGGGTTCTTCCTTTTGTGTTAGTGGTTGTGAAGGTGGCTTAGCAAGTAACTGTTGTACTGTGATGTCGCTTTTGAAGACAGGCGAGGTGGATGTACTTGTCGTATGTATAACTGACTTGGTAGGTGTAGATGTGGCAACAAAAACTGGCATGCTAGGGTGAGTAGTGTTATCCACCTCCAAATGAATAATGGTATCGCCTTTAATGTGAGCTGACACATCAACCTCCAGTTGAACAATATCATCACTAATGTGGGCAGGCACATCAACCTCCTACTGTACAGAGCTATCCTGACTACAGCTAAATGACTTACTAGACATGGAGGGGTCAGAAAGAACATTACAGGGGATAGAGCCGCTTTTTATTTTTAAAACACCAAAAGATGTCTTTGCAACATAATTGCACAGTTGACATTCACTTATAGTTAAATTATGGTTTTAGTCTTTCCAGATGTGCTGACTGTTTTCCGATAGTAACTTTGCTGTTTCAAGACACTTCTCATTATGCCTCCTTTTTGAATTTTGTATTCGTAAGTAACACTTCTTACAAAATATAGTCGAATGCTGTGTGGGTTTATCATCTGATACGTTAATTCCAAACACAAAGAACAGATCATTAACGTAATTTAGAACAGTTCAGCGCTTTCTGAATTGAACGTGTTGTTTTGGAAGTTAATGCTCTCTTGCCACAGGCTCTGCACAGTGCACTGGCACAATTCATATGATGCAAAACAGTATGTTCCTTTTCGTTGTTATGTAGTATAGTTTACTTGTGTATGTATAAAGTTAGTTGCTTATCCTTTACAGGACGTAGCAATCAACCCCAGCTTTTATTGGCTGTTTGTGATTTTTCTAGGCAATTTTTTTCATTCAGTAGTTTGCCATTGCTTTCTGAACGGTACGGCGCTTATGCCATTGTTAAAAATCCACACAAAGCGATTTGCTTCCAAACCGCCTGCAGCAGGTTTCGAACCTGGTATATCTGGATTATGAAACTGCGTTCATATCCATTAGGCCACAGACGCCGACTGTGTATGTATAAAGATTGAGGAATATTTGGGACTATCAAGTCTAACACCAGGATGTAGAACGCTTTATCTGTGAATGAAAGAAGATATACAAACAGTTACTTAGAATTCTTTGGCAGCCGTCGTGTGCACAGGATTGTCTACCAAAGAACACTAATGGAACAGTACTTATCTCACACACAATTTAAAAAAAAAATTCATATTATAAATACAAGATTAACAAGACTTGAAAGATAGAACAAAGTATGTGGAAGTAATCTATCTATAGATTTACATGTTTTCTGACGCTTATATACGTTGCTAAATATTATTATAAATGAATGAAAATGCAAAAACAGATGGTGCTTTACAAAGTTATTTTGTTACAACCTTATTTAAGATTTGTGAGTATCAGGAATGCGTTTACAGTAATTTAAATGCTATAAAATCTGGTGACAATATGCTTGTTCTTGTAATGCCAAACTCACAAAACTGACTACCACACATTCTCAAGATATGAAACCAAAAAAAAAAGTATGTGGAAATAATCTTTAGCTTCCCTTCGAGAAGTCTTTATAATTATAAACTCAAACGAATGGGCCGATTTTTAGATATTAAATTAATAAAAAGATTACTTATTTTATGAATTTCCTCAAATGATGACGCTGTTTTCAAAAGTCTGTAACTCCGTCAAAACTAATTTCAAAGAAATAAAAATGCATTCAAAAATAGAGCAGAGGACAAAGTTATAGTACACAAAAGAATTTTAGCGCTGTGTTTATTCAGAACGAGTGTGTAATGATTTACATTTTACTGATTTTACACACACATCAGCTGATTTTCCCCGCCAAAAACTTAAATAGTCTTTTACGGTGCACACGAAAATTTTATACCCGGTGTCAGAATTCCGGTCACCGAAACTAAAAGAGCGCTCTGGTATAGGGCACAAACAGCCGTGTATAGGGCACAAACAGCCGTGATATATTTGTAATACTTACAGAGCTATAGACGGACTAACTGGGATATATTAGTAATACTGATAGAACTGCAGATGGACTGCCTGGAGCAGATTTACAACGCTGTCACATACGTTTTTGAGATTATTAATATTTGTCATAGTTGTATGAGAAGGGTTGTTGAAACCATTACCTAAAACAATAAATAGTTTGACAACAAATACGATTTCAAGTAAGCAGAAACTACACATCAAACCCCAACTCCGACAACTGACTACAGAGATTACAGTTATATAACTACGGGTAGAAAAATAAAGCAGACATTCCACCAAGAACGAACCAAAATCGTAGAACAAGACAGACAGTTTATCATTGACATATCAAATAAAACAACACAGTGAAACAATAAACAATCCAAAGGAATAATTACTTATTGCAATTTTAGACACCATACGTCAAATCATCATTGATAAAGTCATAAATCAGCTGGAGTTAAGGAAGACCACACTATCAATAACAGATATAGAGGTAAAATCATTACACATAAAAATTATAAATAAATAAGTATACGGATTAAACAAGCAGAAACACTCAAATAAACCTTACGACGTGACGGTCAGACAGGCAGCTAGCGGTCCTTCACAGAAATAGACCTATTCATGGCTAATATAAAAGTCCCTCCCCCCCACATAATTAAATAAAAAAGGACAAATAACAGTACAGCAAAATATAATAAAAATGCGCACAATATGCCCCACTTATAACCGAGATATCACACCTCTTGTCAGGTTTTGACCGGATGTCGAATCTCTGAAATAAGTGAAACAAAAAGAAAAAAAAAACTTAACCATGTGATACTTTAACATGTGACAAGGAAGTTAGGGGAAGGCATCATATTTATTTTCAAAGGGAAACAATTTAAAAATTAACAAAAATCATAATAAATAACAGATTTTCATTATTTCTTTAACTTTTTGAATTTTTTTGACAAAATTAAAAAAGGCACAACCAATGTACTTATTATTGTTAGTACATATTTTACATTGTTAAAATTTTATAGTGTGTTTTATGTTTAGAGTAAAAAGACTTTAAATAATTTGGCGTTTAGTGCACATTTTAAAGTAGTAACACTTATATGCTCTGCCACTTTCAATGGTATTAAGTATCAAGCATCATAATCGTTGTTCTCGCAGATGCGCGCACAGAAAATTTTCATCGGCGCCAAATAGCGCACTTCGACAATCTTTTAAACACATTTTCTTACTTAGTATTTTCTTTTCTACCCAGGCGGCCGAAGTGAGAAGAAGTATGGCGTCCGCCTCTAATTATAAAGGTATAGGGTTCGGTTCCCAGTCTAAGGAATATTTATGATGGAATTTTGATCAGAACCACTGGGTCCTAATCATTTATAACATATAAAGAAGGTCCTAATCATGTCATACTCCCGATGATCCCCTGTGTAGTGTGAATGAATATGTTGCTCCCTTTTTGATGGAGTTTCAAACGTCGATTTATTGTGTTGTATGTTTTTCACCCTGGTCAAAGTTAGGTAACTATATCTTAACTTTGCTGTGTCAGGTTGATTAGGGGTTATCTCCCTTGTTGGTTCATTCATTGTGTTTGACCTTTTGGGTCAAAGGTAAACAGTTCGGGGCTTTGTCCATGCGCAGTGGTTACGCGCAAAAATGAGACTTCCGGGAAGTTAGAGTTGCGAACTGGCTTCTGAGGACGTAAATGTCCGTTGTATTCTGGGGAAGGAAAATCTTCGAAGTGACTGCGTTGGCAGTTTTCCCCAGTGATTTACTGTACGTCAAGAATGACGACAGTGTTGTTTCTTGTGTTCTGAGGATTCGTTTCAAGGTAACACCGACTTTATCATTACTATACATTTGGTGGCAGAATTTGGTAAAGGCGTACCTAGCTGTGAGAACAGTTCACGATTCCTGTGATGCAGAACTTATATTTTGTGCTCAAGGTAGCTATTTAAGACTATTCGTCTTTATATGATCAGAAGTCCAGTGACGAAGTTATATATGGTGGAAACCGCAGGTTTGGCGGTATACTTATACAAACATTAAAGCATGATTTATGCAACCTGCTTAATGAGGAATGCACAGCTGACGTCATGTTGAGGTCTGTGTAATGGCAACTATTCTACCGCATGTACAGATATAATTGGCGTGTTATGTCACGTTGTACGACGGCCCTGGTAATAGGATTACATGAGTTAAGGGCCCGTCCGTTGGATGACGGAGTTATTAAGGTATCTGACGCGTTCAGTCAGGGATACCAAAGCGGCATTATGAACTGTACATTAAAAGAACATACCACTATTGACATGCCCACATATTTGAATGTTCACCAGCCTTAGAATGCCTGATATGTACCAAGCGATTTCAATTAACCTGATGTACATGAACCTGTTTACATTGACTGTTCCTGTGTGATTCTACTGTTAGTCCTGTCAATAAATGTATGAACTGTCACAAATAGTTTCAACCATCATTGACTCCAGTACGAGTGTGACTGGGTGTTTTGTGCAACTATATATGAGCCTAAACACATTCGCGTCTCTTCACACCCATGTCTCATCATCCTCATCATCGTACAAGAACCATGTATGCTGTCAGCGTGAGTGACCCAGATCTTCAACTACACATCAACATTTGCATCACGCAGAAAAAAACCAACTAACATTCCTGGCAGTAACATAAATTGTGGCTAATGAACAAGAAATAGCCACTAACATTACTGGTAGGCCAGTTCCGTGGGCTTTACGGCTTCAATTTTGGTTTATGCTACTGATGGGAACGATCGAGGTTTACATCTGATGATAACACACACCCGTAGTACTCTACATTTCCAAGTTTGGCTACACAGGACAGTAGAAATAGGTCATCGACTGTTGACCCACATAAACAGTGTTAGCATTTATGTGATAATGCTACATGAACCACAGTTGGTACAAGTACTGGAGCTAGCATCTGGGCAATATTGCTACGTGGACCACAGCTGCAATCAAGTCGAGTATTTTTTGTAAACAGTACCGCTGGTTGTTTACACGTTAAAGTCAACAAACTCTTCAGCGTTTGAGCATTCAAGTCACGTAGTTCGAGGTCAAGTGTTCTTGTAAACAGTACCGTCGGCGAACTTTTTTTCAACACTGGGCCTCAAGTCTCAACAATTCATCGAGAAGGTCATAGTGACATTATGTTCCTGGAGACCACTACATATTATTGTGGATCTAACAATTATTGCGCGCTTGACATTGTACTCCGGTGTTGACAAAGAACAAGAGAGTTACTATATTGTAATTTGTAACTAAAATTTGTTTGCAACACATTCCATTATATGCAATGTTATATGTTATTTGTAATATTGTGGTGTATTTTTCTGTTGTTTTCAGCAGGTTTTGGTTGAGAAAGGTGACTCCTTTACATAATACCACGTAATAGAGGTTGTCTACTGAGAGCGTTTTCTGTAGGCACTGCAAATTTCCTTAATTGGGATTTGCTAGCGATAATTGTTGCTATTTACGTTTAGCTGTAACGAGATGTGTTAGTGTTGCTTTCGTTATTTTTTCCATTCTTTGATTTACGATTTGTTTTGTTTGTATCTGTTCGTCTCTCCTTCCTTTCGATTATTTCTTCACACCTTTTTTGTTTATAACAGTGTTGCCATTTGTCTTGTTTACTTTTTGCAGTCATCATTACACATTTTTGTAACATTTTCCTTAGTTTCGCTGTAGTGTTTATTTGACTTCTGCAAACGTTTTCGGTTGTTGTTCTGTATCTTTGTCCTTGTATTTATTATTGTCATACACAGTCTATATACATATACTTGGTCATGTATTATTATTATTGTTATTAATGTGATACACTATTCATATTGAGATTATGGATAGAATATTGTTATAAAGAAACAAGGTAACATACAAGGTCTTTGACTAAGACTTGTCTCTCAAACAGAGTGAAATAAACTGAACTGAGTATACAAGTCTAATATTGAAGACTTGTCTCCCATTGAAGTGGGATAAGGTAATTTAATTAATTTTTCAGGTTACTGATCTCATTAGACAGAATGTCTACACTGGAATTCTTCATTGAACAAGGGAAAGTCCTTGGGAAGACAGGTGACAAGTTAGAAGAATTCGTGACTGCTCAATTCGCCATTGCATTGAAGTCAGGAGAAAAGAGACAAAAAGAGGAAAATAAAGTGAAAGCAGAAGTTGAACAAAAGAAGATAGATGCTAAGAATTTAAGATTGCAGATGCAATCTGAACAAAGGAAGATAGATGCTGAGAATTAAAAGTTGCAAATGCAAGCTGATGAAAGAAAATTCCAGATGGAAATGGAAAAACAAAAAAATCAAGCAGAGGGGAGAAAACTTCAAGCTGCTGTTGAGGAAAGAAAACTTCAAGCAGAGGAAAGAAAACTTCAAGCTGCTGCTGAGGAAAGAAAACTTCAAGCTGAGGAGAGAAAACTTCAAGCTGCTGCAGAGGCGGAAAATAGAAGATTGGATAGGGAAGCCGAGGAAAGGAAAGAGAAACAGAAAATGGAACATGAGGAAAGATTCGCAACTTTGGAATTTGAGAAATTGAAAGTAACAAATATGGGTGCTCATCAAGCAACTTCGGGAACAACAAAGGAGTTTACTAGTAAGATTAAATTACCTCATTTCACTCCTTTAAAGGACGACTGTTGAGCTCTTTTTAGGTTACTGGTTAGCTAGTGGTAGGTGTACCAGGGTACTAGCATCGTTACGCGAATGTTCCATAAAAAATGACAAAAGAGCTGTTCAACAAACTCCAACGAGTGGCAGGCAAATTGGCCAATACTGGACTGTACTCAACTCGTTGGTAAAAGTTCATATAATTTATTGACGTGGTACAGAAGACGTTCAACAGGACGATACATTGTTTGATGTGGACGATCAACAATTATGCATGGTAGTGATACAATGTACAGTTTCTGATAATATTTATAGATCCCTGCAGATCCATTACAAACAAAGTCCTTTTCTACCCAAGTGATTGGAGTTCACTAAATGTTACTATCTGTGGGATGTTAAGGCAATGTCCGTTGACCTTCTTCAAGGACATCTGACATAGTAAACAGCTTCATACTGATGAATGACGTTTCCATTCAAAACTTGTCTTAATCCAAGACTTCCTCATTACAATACTTTACACAGTTGATAAGATCCATGTAGTTATACATAAAAAACACAAATAGGTTAAAGACTTCTTTTGGCTAACCTCTCTGCAATATGCCAAGACCTTGACGTTGGCATTACGGAATATAATGTTCAAAATACGATCAAAATACATTCTTCGCTCGTAGGACTTTCCACTACGATAGATCTAAGTGAGGCTAAGATCTCTACTGTTCCATTCTAGAAACCCAGCAAATATGGATCCCCGCTAGACTCCAGTGATGAGTAGCCATTTCACTTAACCATCAACATATTAATAAAATGAGGGCTCAAAAACACTTACGTATCGAACTGGATGTTGGCTTCTACCTGAAGACCAACCATCCTTCATAAACAATTCTTCCACAGAATTGTACAGAATAAGATATCAACACACGGACAGTAAGTCCGACTTGCCCTTACAAGATCCTGACGTCATACCCCTCAAAACTAGGTAACCCGTGCGCAAAGAGCAACTCACACTCTCCATTGTGCACGCCAGTGCGTGAATAAATCGAACGCACAAATAATATAACTATATCAAGACTGGTGCGTACACTGGCAGGACCATAGACTGCCCACTATGTAAAAAGTACGCAACAGCTCCCTTATCACCGGCCCTTAAAAAAATTAATTCTATTAATTTTTTTTGAACTAAGTACCCAAGAGAGGTGAGTCAAAACTACATCGACATCTATGAACATAAATCAAAGTCATAATGTTATACAATATTAAGAAAAAGAATATTAAATGGAAATCAATATAACTAAATGAAAGTATGCATTAAAGCACACATCCACAATCGACCTACTTTGGAACGATGTGGTGAAATTCGAAGTAAAAGAAAGTTGGAAATGAGAACCAAAAGGATGATAAAAACATTCAACTAAATTTTCAAAAAACCAGAAACATATGATTTCAAATGAAAAATGAAAAACAACGATGATGGTAATCAATGACAAGGGAATCAAAAAACAGAAAAATGAAAATAAAACATGCAAAGTGAAACAAAGCATAATTAAACACGCTAAGAAGCAACACCCTTAATGTTTCTAACATTAGTAAGGTGGACTAGTTATCTAAAAGTTGAAAGATCATGTACCATGAGAAGTAAATATAATAACAAAGAGACACTTATAACTATTAAAGTTACTTAATGTGCACTCTACAATTACTTAAGTAGCTTAAATTGATTCCTTCTAATTAATATAGTTCTTAATTACAAATAAATCACTAATTACTAATTTATTTAAGTAATTGCAATTTTACTCAGTGTTACTGTTCCACTAAGACTAGTTAGTAATCGACGAGAATATGGTCTTAATGTTCCATACACGATGAAAAGATATTATCTAACACAATATGTAGTATAATATGTTCCATAAGAATATTGACTATCTATTTATCACTATTAACAATGTTTCCGTACTAATAAAATGTTACTACACAAGAAGTTATGTTATAATCCAAAAAATTAAGTATATCCTGGGAATTATGCTGGTACGAATAAATTATTTCCATACAAAGTATGTATAGATGTTCAATAAATGATACCGTACAACGTTCCTCATATTATATCTGACCGATTATCTGTGAGGACGTTTCAACATCTGAAAGTGGTTTAGGTTCGACAAGTTCGCTTGGGCATCTTGACAAACAGTCAGCAAACACATTTTTCACTCCAGGAATTGAACGAATTTCAAAGCTATATGGCTGGAGAGCTATCGCATATCTTGTGGACTTTGAAGATTTAACGTCCTTAGTGTTCAGTGCTGTGAGAGCTTTTTGGTCAGTTTCCACTAAGAAGTGTGAGCCCAATAAATATCGTTCCAGTTTTGTGATTGACCAAACTAAAGCAAGCAACTCCCTATCAAGAACGGAGTATTTCATTTCGCTCGTCGTCAATTTTCTCGAAACGTACATGACTGGAAACAAGGTGCCTGTATATTCTTGCATCAACAATGCAGCAATGGCGTAAGAAGATGCGTCACTACGAAGAATAAAGGTGAGATCTTTGTTAGACAACCTCAAAACAGGAGCATTTGAAAAAAAAAATTTTATAGAATCTAACGCGATTTGATGTTCGTTAGACCAATGTATCACGTTAGCTGTCCCTTTTCTCAGCAAAGAAGAAAAAGGAGCAGTTATAGTAGACAAATGAGGAATGAACTTAGAATAGAACTGTATTAGTCCTAAAAGAGATCTAACTTGTTTTTTTGTCTTAGGTGCTGAGATGTTTAAAATCTTAGAGACATTACTGTCCTCTGTATACATCAAACCATGACCTATACGATGACCTAGAAAGGAGATGTCATGAAAACCGACAAATGCCTTTGAAGGTTTCGCTGTTAAGTTATAATCCCGTAAAGTAAAAAGTAAAGCTTTTAATCCCTGAATATGTTCATCCCAAGAGTTACTGAAAAGACAGATGTCATCTATGTAAGTAATGACTTTGGGACGATGAGACAGTACGCGGCGCATCATGCGTACAAAGGTAGCTGGCGCATTTACTAATCCAAATGGCATAAAATTCCATTGGAATAGGCCCCGTGGTGTCGAGAAAGCGGTGAATGGCTTTGCTTTTGGTGTGAGTGGCACTTGCCAGTAGCCCTTAGAGAGGTCAAATTTCGAAAAGAATGTAGAATGAGCTAATTTCACCAATAAGTCTTCTAAGAGAGGTAAAGGTTCCGCATCGAATTTTGTAACTTTGTTTAATTTCCTGTAATCTACGCAAAGACGAATATTGTTGTCTTTCTTCCTAATGATCACCATAGATGAAGAGTATGGTGATAAAGATGGTTCAATTATATTTAATTGAAGCATATCATCCAATTCCTTATCAACCTTATCACGAAAGTGTAAAGGGATAGGATATGGGCGAACTCGAATAGGCGTATCGTCAGTCAGAATAATATCATGTTGGATAACTGACGTATGACCTGGGATGTTAGTGAGGACATCCTCATACGAGTGTAGAATATTAGAGACTTGCTGACGTTGATCAGCCGAAAGAGTAGATGAGATAGTAACATCATTCCAATTCTCAGTGGAATGAAGTGGTACAACTGGTATTGGCAGTTGTACATCATCGAAAGAAGATTCTTCTTCTTGGATGACTGACAAACTAGAGTAGTGTTGAATAGGAGGTGTAGGATCGTCAGTTGCTTGGAACACTGACTGTAGATAATCAGGACGTGAGTAATACTCCTTCAACATGTTAATGTGGAAGGTTTTATGTTTACCATTAATATCAACGATGTAGTCGACATCGGATATTCTTGAGATGATCCTGAAAGGACCTCTTCAAGTAATTAATAGACGATTGTTATGAGCAGGTAGTAAGACAAAAGCTTCGTCACCAGGGAGAAGCTGGCGAAGACGTCTATACTTGTTTGCAAATAGGCGAGCTTTTTCTTTGGCTTGTTCGGATGATGAAGTAGCTAGTCTACAAGCATCTATGATTCTCTTTCTCAAAGAGATCACATACTCATAAGAGGATTGAGTTTCCTCTTCAATATTCTCTTCAACCAATAAGTCGTGGATTAACGACATCGGTCCACGATGTTGCATGCCAAAAACAAGCTGGAATGGAGAAAAACCTGTGGCTTGATTTTGCACTTCGCGATACGCAAAGAGAGCAGCGGGTAGGACCCGGTCCCAATCCTGAGGGTGATCTTGAGTCATCTTACCCAACAACTGCTTGAGTGTCCTATTTTGACGCTCAATTAACCCATTGGACATGGCATGGTAAATTTAACTAAGAGATCTGCCTATACCTAATGTCTTCATAACTTGCGACATGGATTCAGAAATGAACTGGACACCATGATCCGATAAGATCTTCCGCGGAAAACCTATGCGTGAGAAGATCAACATCAACGCCTCTGCTACACTGGCAGATGAAGTGTTCTTCAGAGGGAAGGCCTCAGGCCAACGAGTACACATATCAATGCAAGTAAGGATATGCGTATGTCCTCTGGCAGATGGTAGCATCGGACCAATAATGTCAATAGCCATTTTGTCAAATGGTCTAATCGGGATGTCCGCAGCTTGAATAGGAGCCGCATGAAATGGACCCCGTACTTTAACCTCCTGACATATCAAACAAGAACGACAATAGAGAGTAACATCTCTATGAACGCCCGGCCAGTAGAATGCAGAAAGCACTCTGGATTTGGTACGCGAAAAACCCATATGACCTGCGCATTGTGAGTCGTGAGCATGTCGCAATATCCGAGATCTCATAGAAGACGGGACTAGAATCTGAGAACATAAGGATGAATCCTTTTCCCGTATCAATCTAACTAAAATCCCATTTTTAAGAATAAAGTCATGTCTAGATTTTGCAAGTTTGTTGCTGGCATTCTTTTTGTTCACATTCTGAAAATTTTTTTTTAAAGAATCATCATTCTTTTGTAACGTTGCAAACAACTCCCGTGAAATAGGAGCATCGTCATCGCAAGTGGTATGAACTGTAGGTTCAGCAGGTGTATCATGCGACATAACAGTAGCTTGCGCTCTGGTCACTACTGCATTTGCAGCCTGAATATGTCGCTCTTCCCATGCAGTAATTTGCTGAGGGGTACACTCTGTTATACCATGTATGCGACCTAGGATGACATCACAAATTGGGTTTAGAAGGAGACAGGCGTGGATATTTCCTGAAAAGAAAGGAGTTTTTAAATCAATAATAGCTGTGGGAAACGTTTCCACCGTGCCTCCAAAAGTGACACATTTCACAACATTGCCTGTAGCGCAACATGGGTTGATCAGCGAAGTCCGTACACCGACTGTGCTACAACCTGAATCAAATAAAAGAGAGCATGGAATGGAATTTACATATCCTCTGTTAAACTTAAGAGAACCCTGTCCCTGGTGTACCGACGCAGAAGTGGCCGTGCAGACCGCAGGTAGACTAGGCAAAATATGTCCGCAACGCAGCGTCGTGATCGCCTTGGGCTGGAAAAGAGTCGAGCATTCTGGACAAGCTTTTACCTGATTACAATCAAGAGAACAAGACATGGCATTATGAGTATCAGCACCTTTACCCTGTTCATTGTTAGCCTGTGTATCACTTAAAGCGACATTAGAATGTCTACGTGTATTGCTCGAAGATCTATCTCTTCGTCGCGATCGATTCTGATTATTGGCATTAAAATTGCTACAATTACCATTTCTGCTTGAGTTAAAATCTGGATGAGTACGCCAATTATTGTAATTAACGTTGTGATGTTGGCTAAATGATTTATTCCAAGAACCTTGTCTATTTTGTGGATCCTGAGATTTTGATCGCCAGTTTTGTTTATTATAATTTCCTTGATTATATTTAAAATTATTGTTACCAAAATCTCGCGATCTATGAGATTGGTTCCAAGAAACATTAAAAGGAGCAGATTATTGAAATTGCTTCCCCTTATAAAAATTACCGTTGTTGAAATTGTCATTATTTCCCTTATTGAAGTATCTGTCGTTACTCAATGAACGATGGCGTGGAAAATTATTTTGTTGTATGGCAAAAGCAACTGGCAATTCACTTTTAATCTGTGCATTACTTAGATCCATGGATGGGTGAGCAGTGCAGAAAGTTTTAGAATGTTCTTCTAGATCTTTCATAGATAAAGGTTTCCGTTCGTGCTGATAACGCGAATGTCGTGGGTTCGTTCCCCATACTGGCCACCAAAAACTGTTGAGCTCTTTTTAGGTTACTGGTTAGCTAGGGGTAGGTGTACCAGGGTACTAGCATCGTTACTCGAATGTTCCATAAAAAATGACAAAAGAGCTGTTCAACAAACTCCACCGAGTGGCAGGCAAATTGGCCAATACTGGACTGTACTCAACTCGTTGGTAAAAGTTTATATAATTTATTGACGTGGTACAGAAGACGTTCAACAGGACGATACATTGTTTGATGTGGACGATCAACAATTATGCATGGTAGTGATACAATGTACAGTTTCTGATAATATTTATAGATCCCTGCAGATCTATTACAAACAAAGTCCTTTTCTACCCAAGTGATTGGAGTTCACTAAATGTTACTATCTGTGGGATGTTAAGGCAATGTCCGTTGACCTTCTTCAAGGACATCTGACATAGTAAACAGCTTCATACTGATGAATGACGTTTCCATTCAAAATTTGTCTTAATCCAAGACTTCCTCATTACAATACTTTACACAGTTGATAAGATCCATGTAGTTATACATAAAAAATACAAATAGGTTAGAGACTTCCTTTGGCTAACGTCTCTGCAATATGCCAAGACCTTGACGTTGGCATTACGGAATATAATGTTCAAAATACGATCAAAATACATTCTTCGCTCGTAGGACTTTCCACTACGATAGATCTAAGTGAGGCTAAGATCTCTACTGTTCCATTCTAGAAACCCAGCAAATATGGATCCCCGCTAGACTCCAGTGATGAGTAGCCATTTCACTTAACCATCAACATATTAATAAAATTAGGGCTCAAAAAAACTTACGTATCGAACTGGATGTTGGCTTCTACCTGAAGACCAACCATCCTTCATAAACAATTCTTCCACAGAATTGTACAGAATAAGATATCAACACACGGACAGTAAGTCCGACTTGCCCTTACAAGATCCTGACGTCATACCCCTCAAAACTAGGTAACCCGTGCGCAAAGAGCAACTCACACTCTCCATTGTGCACGCCAGTGCGTGAATAAATCGAACGCACAAATAATATAACTATATCAAGACTGATGCGTACACTGGCAAGACCATAGACTGCCCACTATGTAAAAAGTACGCAACAACGACATAGCGGATTATCTGGATAGATTTCAATTTTTATACGATACGCATAAGATAAAAAAGGAAAAATATGTTGAACAATTGATGCAATTTTTTACAGGTGAAACAGTGACTACTCTTATGACAATAGAAGAACATAACAGAACTGATTATGATGTTGTCAGAGCAGTACTACTAAAAAAATATCAACTAAAAGAAGAAGATTATCGTCTTCATTTTAGGACAATGTTGCCAGAAAATGGGGTAGATTTCTCTGATTTTGTTACAAAGATACGTCGTACATTTACACGATGGATTGAGTTGTCTCAAACTGAGAAAACATATGAAAGCCTAATGGACTTATTACTACGAGACAAAGTTTTGTCATCTGTTAATGATTCTTTCCTTGCATTTCTTCATGAGCGTAAGCCCAAAAACTTAAAAGACATGGAGGAATACTGTTGCCAGTATGCCACCGCGCATCCCCATACTACAGTTAGCAATTCTAAAGTGAAAGAAGGGTTGCCAGTGGCTTCGGCAGCACCATATGGCCCTAATTTCAATAAGAAATTTCAGGGTGCTCAACAAAACTGGAATAGGAAAAGTAATCAGAATTTTACTCATAAGCAGAGTAATCCAACATATGAAGGTTCTTCTTCTAAGAACTGGAGACGAGATGGTAGTTCTCGTAATTTTGGTGGTAATAATTTTAGACACTTTCGCAAAGGTTATCACAATAAAAACTACCCAAGCTTTTCTTCTCGGGATAACCATTCTCGACGTCAAGAATATGACGATGGTGAATATACAAACCGGGATTCAAACCGGAATGATAATTACTATAGACAATATGATAACAATTACAGGAGAAATGATAATCGCGGTAGACCTAGGTATAACAAAAGAAAAGCTTACCAATAGGCAAACTCTGCACAACAAGAGTTTAATGGAGCCTGTAATCAAGTAAATGATAGTGGGAACTCTAATGCTATCACTGGTTGTGCTTTCGATTTTGGGAGAGCAACTGAATGCCCCCAATGCTCAACATTGTTCGAGCCATCGTCTGTATCTACCTTAATTTGTGGTTACCCTCTTCCCGCTCTTCCTGCTACAGTTGCGCATGATGGGAGAGGATCTCTCATCTTGCATAAAGGTCTAGTGAATGATAGTCCAGTCTCAGTGCTTTTTGATTCTGGATGTACTACTGTCGGGGTTAGGCAGTCTCTGATAGATCCTCGCTGTTACACGGAAAAGGTGGTCAAATGTGTTACATTTGGGGGTACCATGGAAAAATATCCTACTGCTATCATTAGCATTGATACTCCCTTCTTTATAGGAGATGTCCACGCGTGTCTTCTTCCTAATCCTATTTCGGATCTTATAATCGATCGTATTCATGGGGTTAAGGAATGCACCCCGCAACAAATTTCTATTTGGGAGGAACGAAACATACAAATGGTCAATGCAGTGGTAACAAGAGCCCAAGCACTTATCCCTCCAACTTCATCTGATGATAGTAATGGAGTTGATAGCCAAGATGATCACTTGGTGATTTCGCATGACACGTTTGTTAAACGACAAGAAGAGGATCCTTCTTTAAAGAAATTCTTCCTTCTCGCAAAGAAAGGGGATCCTAATCAGAATACGAATCACAGATCGTATATCACTATGAAGAATGGTATATTGGTACGAATGGTACAACACTCGGACAAGTCTATGCATTCATAAATTCTTGTGCCTAAGTGTATGAGAGCCTTAATTCTTCAACATGCACACGATTCTCAGTGTGCTGGACATATGGGTTTTTCCAGAACTAAGACTAGAGTCCTTGCGTCTTTCTTTTGGCCATTCGTGAACAAAGACATACGAATTTATTGCCGATCTTGCAAAATTTGCCAAGAGGTCAGGTCTAGAGGTCCAAGACATGCTGCACCTATTCAGGCTGCAGATATTCCTATTCGGCCGTTTCAGAAAATGGCAATAGACATTATTGGCCCGTTTAAGATTAAGTCAGCCATGGGACATCAATTTATCCTTACTTGCGTTGACATGTGCACTCGTTGGCCAGAGGCTATTCCTCTTAAAAGCATATCAACTGTCGATATCGCAGATGCTCTTTGGCTCATAATTTCTCGTCTGAGATTTCCCGGAGAAATACTATCAGACCACGGCACTCAATTAATATCGGACACTATGTCTCAGGTAATGGCTACTCTGGACACTAAAAGGCCTCTCAGTAGTATTTATCATCCAATGTCCAATGGATTGGTTGAACGTCTTAATACGACACTAAAGAACTTACTAGGCAAGATAACGGTGGATCATCCTGATGATTGGGACAGGGTCCTACCTGCAGCTCTCTTTGCTTATAGAGAGGTTCCCAACGAGTATACAGGATTTTCTCCTTTTGAACTTGTCTTTGGCGCGCAACCGCGCGGTCCTATATCCTTGCTACACGATCTGATCACTGCCGATAATATTGACGATGATACACAATCGTCATATGAATATGTCATTGCTCTTAAGGAGAAAATTATCGAATTATGCAGGTTAGCTACTTCATCATCAGAATGTGCTAAAGAAAATGCTAGGCGATTCGCTAATAAGAAAAGACGCCTACGTCAACTTTGTCCTGGAGACAAAGCGTTTGTCTTACTTCCCGCGAGGGAAAACAGACTTCTCATTTCTTGGAAAGGTCCATACACTATAGTCTCTAAAATTTCGGATGTCGACTATATTGTCGATGAGGATGGAAGGCATAAAACCTTTCATATAAATATGCTTACGGAATTTATTGAACGACCAGACTATTTACAGCCTATTTTCCAGGCGACGGACGATTCTCCAGTCCAACATGGTCATATCTCATCCCTGTCCGTTATACAGGATGAGGAAACTACTTTTTCTGACGTTAACTTACCTCTTCCCGTGATTCCACTTAATTCTACGGAATCATGGAAAAACGTTACCGCCTCTTCGAACTTGTCTTTTGAGGAACAGCGTCAATTATCTTCTACGCTACAATCATTTCAGGATGTCCTTACCGACATTCCTGGACACACACATGTCATTGAACATGACATCATACTTACTGATCGTAATCCGATCAGAGTAAGACCATACCCTATACCTATTCATTTTCAAGCACAAGTCGAGAAAGAATTGGATGAAATGATTCAATTGAAAATAATTGAACCATCCACTTCAGCTTATTCTTCGTCGATGGTTATTGTTCGAAAGAAAGACAATAACATACGTCTTTGCGTTGATTATCGCAAATTAAATCAAGTTACGAAGTTCGATGCTGAACCTATGTCTTTATTAGATGATCTACTTATTAGGTTTTCTAAAGCTAAATTCTTTACTAAACTAGACTTGTCGAAAGGTTATTGGCAAGTCACTTTGACGGAACACGCCAAACCTCTCACTGCTTTTTCAACACCTAGGGGTTTATTTCAGTGGAATTTTATGCCTTTCGGGCTTATGAACGCCCCAGCAACTTTCGTGCGCATGATGCGACGAATTCTATCGTATCGTACAGATGTCATCGCCTATTTGGACGACATCAGTCTGTTCAGTGACACCTGAGAAGAACACTATTTAGGTTTAAATGAATTACTATCTACTCTACGTGAGCATAGTTTGACTGCAAAACCCTCTAAAGCTTTTGTTGAGTTTAGTGAAATTTCTTTCCTAGGTCATCGGGTTGGTCATGGTCTGTTGAAGACAGAGGACCAAAACATTTCTAAGATATTAAATATCTCAGTCCCGAAGACAAAAAAGCAAGTACGTAGTTTCTTGGGATTAATACAATTCTATGGAAGATTCATTGATAATCTATCCTCCATTATGGCACCACTTTCAACGTTATTAAAAAAAGGTTCTCCTAATATGGTGCGTTGGTCCCAAGAATGCCAATCGTCATTGGAACAGGTTAAGAATTTGTTCTCATCTCATCCTATCTTAAGACTACCAACGATTGATAAGACTTTTGTCCTTCGTAGTGATGCCTCTTCCACTGGGATTGGAGCGGCACTAATGCAGGAGTATTCAGGATCTCTGCATCCTGTAATGTATATCTCTAGGAAGCTGAATGCGGCAGAAAGGAATTACTCGGTTTTAGACCGTGAATTGTTGGCCATGGTTTGGTCCATTCTTTAGCTACAAAGATTCCTTCTGGGCGCGCATTTCATTATGGAAACCGACCACAAAGCTCTTACAGCTATGCAATGTAAGGATTTGAAGAGCTCGAGATCTACTCATTATGCTATTGCTCTTCAACCTTTCCATTTCACGGTGCGAGCTATTCGTGGTTCGGATAATGTAATGGCAGACGTATTGTCTAGATGCCCACATGATTCCATTTAAATCTTATGTCCTAGATCTCCTGATACACTTCCAGACTTATGTCTGTTCTTAATATCAAAATATATATTAACACAATTGTGTCACTAGTTAAATGATGTATATGACTTTAACAAATTTGGTTATGTCCATCCATGATATATATCCATTAGATATGTTGATGATATAGTATTGTAGTTCATGATATTTGTATATTGCTATAATTATAGTATTTGACAATTTTTAATATCTATGATTGGTATTGCCAGCAACTTAGATTTCTTTAATGGTACCTCCCGAGTTTGTTTTGCTTAGAGGAAATATTTTCTCTTGTGATGCTCATGGATATTTTTTTTTAAATGTGTCATTTTTTTTTTATAGGGGGGGTGCAGTAATATGTTGCGGCCTTTTTGATGGAGTTTCAAACGTCGATTTATTGGGTTGTATGTTTTTCACCCTGGTCAAAGTAAGGTAACTATGTCTTAACTTTGCTGTGTCAGGTTGATTAGGGGTTATCTCCCTTGTTGGTTCATTCATTGTGTTTGACCTTTTGGGTCAAAGGTAAACAGTTCGGGGCTTTGTCCATGCGCAGTGGTTACGCGCAAAAATGAGACTTCCGGGAAGGTAGAGTTGCGAGCTGGCTTCTGAGGACGTAAATGTCCGTTGTATTCTGGGGAAGGAAAATCTTCGAAGTGACTGCGTTGGCAGTTTTCCCCAGTGATTTACTGTACGTCAGGAATGACGACAGTGTTGTTTCTTGTGTTCTGAGGATTTGTTTCAAGGTAACACCGACTTTATCATTACTATACATTCGGGGGCAGAATTTGGTAAAGGCGTACCTAGCTGTGAGAACAGTTCACGATTCCTGTGATGCAGAACTTATATTTTGTGCTCAAGGTAGCTATTTAAGACTATTCGTCTTAATATGATCAGAAGTCCAGTGACGAAGTTATATATGGTGGAAACCGCAGGTTTGGCGGTATACTTGTACAAACATTAAAGCATGATTTATGCAACCTGCTTAATGAGGAATGCACAGCTGACGTCATGTTGAGGTCTGTGTAATGGCAACTATTCTACCGCATGTACAGATATAATTGGCGTGTTATGTCAAGTTGTACGACGGCCCTGGTAATAGGATTACATGAGTTAAGGGCCCGTCCATTGGATGACGGAGTTATTAAGGTATCTGACGCGTTCAGTCAGGGATACCAAAGCGGCATTATGAACTGTACATTAAAAGAACATACCACTATTGACATGCCCACATATTTGAATGTTCACCAGCCTTAGAATGCTTGATATGTACCAAGCGATTTCAATTAACCTGATGTACATGAACCTGTTTACATTGACTGTTCCTGTGTGATTCTACTGTTAGTCCTGTCAATAAATATATGAACTGTCACAAATAGTTTCAACCATCATTGACTCCAGTACGAGTGTGACTGGGTGTTTGGTGCAACTATATATGAGCCTAAACACATTCGCGTCTCTTCACATCCATGTCTCATCATCCTCATCATCGTACAAGAACCATGTATGCTGTCAGCCAGATCTTCAACTACACATCAACATTTGCATCACGCAGAAAAAAAACCAACTAACATTCCTGGCAGTAACATTACTAGTGGCTGATGAACAAGAAATAGCCACTAACAGATGCCTAGCCTTCTTGGAAAAGGACGAACAAATAGTAGGTTCCGAGTGCATGTTGCACACGTTAAAAATTCTCTGGCAATTGGAAATCGTAATAAGTAGGCTTACGGCCCTTGCCCTAGCAGAATTTTCAAAATTAGGAAAACCTATCCGATAAAAAAAAAATATTTATAGAATGTGTGATTCCTAAATACACACATTTGGGATTCTCGTCTGTGCTTTGGAGTTCGTGCACTGTGCTGATATCCTCCTTGAGATCTAAGGCAGGAGATCCGAGCACTGATGGAGTTGTCCGTGCGCAGCTAAGATGGTCCTTAAAACCAAACGACACAAACCTTTTCCACCTTAGGGTGTAGAGGTTAGCCAGAGAGAGCGCCATGTTATCCTGTAAGCTGCTTCCAGTCCAGTCCTCGGTCCTTCAGGGATTGTCTAATGTTGTCCTCCCAGCAAACTATGTGTCGTCCTGGAGATCTTTATCCCTGGCTATTGTCTTCCCATATGTGTCGTGGCAGCCGTTCTTCTCCAATACTACAGACGTGACCAAACCACAGTAACTGGGACTGTTCCACTCGGCTTTGAACGACCAGTGCTATTGTAAATAAGCACAGACAACAAATGTGACAAAGGAAGAGAAACAGCGGCTACAGAAAAACACATTCGTAATGACGTTTTTGTTTATGGATGTACGAAAACATTATTTTGTAACTTTCGTAATGTACTGGTGGTCCTCCAAACACCAAGAGATGTTTAACCCGTCAGCTAATAAACTCATTGAATCTAAGATACAGTGTTGTTCTGACTTGTATAAGTTGATTATCGACTTACATGATTTAGAAAGTAGCCCATATTCATTACGGTGACATGGCTGCATACAAGCAGATTATTTGTTTCTCTGGAACTGGAGGAATGGTCCGGCTAGCTCTACAAACTCCACGCCACAAAGCCACTGTTAATTTAATAAATAGACGTAAAAAATTAATAGCATAGACTAACGTACAGGAATGATGAGATTTTAAGTCCTGTAGAGCAGGGGCTCCCAGCCTATGGTGTGCCTACCACATGGGGATACGAGAAGCATCTCACATGGTTACACATAATATTAGTAAATAACTATAGGATGGGCCAAACGTCTAGAAATATAGGATGGGCCAAACGTCTGGAAATATAGGATGGGCCAAACGTCTGGAAATATAGGATGGGCCAAACGTCTGGAAATATAGGATGGGCCAAACGTCTGGAAATATAGGCAATTTGTCTTATCTAAATGTATTCGCCTTTCTAACTTATGTAATAATTGTTGTCTGTGCCAATATGGATAAGACATTTGCAGCAGATTAACGCACAAAGATTGTTCATGTACACAAGACAGGGATCCTGACATAGACAAGTAGCAGCCGCATTCTCTATGAATCCAGACTTTTCGGACACACTGTAAATAATTCAACTAAAATATTCCAAAAGTAGTAGTGTTAGTGAGAAACAAAGTTGTGGAATGTAAGAGTAAATAATTCAACTAAAATATTCCAAAAGTAGTAGTATTAGTGAGAAACAAAGTTGTGGAATGGAAGAGTAAATAATTCAACTAAAATATTCCAAAAGTAGCACTGTTAGTGAGAAACAAAGTTGTGGAATGGAAGAGTAAATAATTCAACTAAAATATTCCAAAAGTAGTAGTGTTAGTGAGAAACAAAGTTGTGGAATGTAAGAGTAAATAATTCAACTGAAATATTCCAAAAGTAGTAGTGTTAGTGAGAAACAAAGTTGTGGAATGTAAGAGTAAATAATTCAAGTGAAATATTCCAAAAGTAGTAGTGTTAGTGAGAAACAAAGTTGTGGAATGTAAGAGTAAATAATTCAACTAAAATATTCCAAAAGTAGTAGTGTTAGTGAGAAACAAAGTTGTGGAATGTAAGAGTAAATAATTCAACTAAAATATTCCAAAAGTAGTAGTGTTAGTGAGAAACAAAGTTGTGGAATGTAAGAGTAAATAATTCAACTAAAATATTCCAAAAGTAGTAGTGTTAGTGAGAAACAAAGTTGTGGAATGGAAGAGAACGACCAGTTCTTATTATAATACGAAGCAACGAAAACAAAATGGAGTCTACAAATGAAAAGTGGAGACTCTTTCAGAAACTGTACCAAGAATAAAACTGTTGGTTGACGAGGCATAGAATCAAGGGGTATAACTAATTCGTTTAAATTTTTTCTGATACAATTTTTTTTTAAAATTATTATACTAAAAAACTTTGTTATGAACCAAATAATGTTTTCTTTATGACGTCATTAATTAACCCGTTTGTGACGTTAGTCCTATTTATTCGTTGCATTTGTTTCTGCCCACCATCACATAGTTAAATAAATTATTCACTAAATGACGTACAATATAGTCAACATTATTGTATCATGGACATCCAACAGATAGATATTCCCACACTACTAATTTTCTTAAAGAAAGTGTGTGACCAGTAAAGATAGAGGGCTGAACTTTTCAAACATACAAAACAAAATCATCACAGACAGTTATTAAAATTTACGAGTTTTCATACCCCGCATCAGTTTAGAGCCAAAAAAAAAAAATTAAACACAGGCTTTTAATGCACTAAACAGCCACACATAATTTTTCAAGGTGTTTATAGCTTGCAGTCAAAAAATGTAACATCAAATTAACAAAAAGCTTGGGGCGCTGATTCTACATGAAATTAACTTCTGCTTTATACTTCATTAGACACTTTTGGATAAAATATTTGATAAACAACCTTAAGCATAGAGAACCTGTGACACTTGATCGTTCTCGTTTTATATACAAGCTATCATGTTCATCCATATTTCGTTTTGCTCAGTGTAACAGAGAATTATGAAAATAGATTTCATATATCTACATTTTCTTCCAACTGCTTCTTTATTAGTTATGCACGTTCGGTTAACGTAAAACCCTCCTACACTTAGTTATCTGTCTCTTTCTTAATTTTTGCCACGCCTTATTTTTTATTTCTCTACTGTCTTACAGGTAGACGGAACGCGTAGAGAGGGGATGGGGTGGTAGATTTGTAGAGAACAGGGGCGACTATTCAAAAAGTCGTACTTTTGGCTCAGGGGGAGATAAGCTTATGAAGAGAAATCTAGAGCGTTTAGTCTATAGGACGTACTTTTGTTAGTATTTGGTCAGGGTGAATTAATCTGAAACCAAGGGCAGATAATCACAATTATCTTACCCCTACCTCCGTTTGTTCGGAACGTAATCAGATACGGTAGGCGTCGCCAGATCAAAGGACCGTTCGCTCGTTGCTAGAGTCTGCAAGCGGCAATAGTGTCAATTTTTCCTCTGATTCAGAATTCATGCGAAGAAATCTCCAAATCTGGGCGAAGGTGTTATATGTAACAAGTTCCGTCGATTTTCTATTAATTTAATATATACATACCGTATCCTTTAAACTCAGTTTATTCAGTACCTACAGATTTTTCAGAACAGCTAGCTTCGATTTCTAGACCATTGTTCTTAGTATTTTCTATTGGAGTTGTTCTAATTTCTGTGTTTGCGTGCTGGGTCACATACCCAATAACCTACCAGCGGCTTCCATATAAATCTGAGAGAAAAAAATGAGTCTCAGTCTACGTCTAACAGACGCAATAGAAAGACATTAAAAATAACGTGTAACTGGATATATATATATATATATATATATATATATATATATATATATATATATATATATATATATATATATATATATTATATATATATATATATATATATATATATATATATATATATATATATATATATATATATATATATATATATATATATATATATATATCCAGATTTCCTTTTCTCCATTTATAAATATATACAGCCAGCCCGCAGTAGTGGCGAAAAATAACAAACACTAACATTTCCCGACTACCGACCACATGTGTTGTGGGAAGATTTATCCTGAACAGATTTATATACCTGACATTCCGTTAAATATTGAAAATTTTCAAGCTAATGACACTGTGAACACTATAAAGCGTGAATATTTACCTTTCTGGACAAATTGAGGTGAAACGAACAGATTCAATCAAATAGTAACAAAGCAAGCGTTTTCCCCAAATCAGATGATTAAATCAGTACCTTTGGGAAAACTGGGGCTTGCTTTGCCAAATAAAACCAACACTGGATCTGTGGCGCTTACTCAGGAGTTCTGTTCCAGACATGTTAATCAACAAATTAGGTAAGCACGATTGAAAGTTGGCCACTTGTCTGTCAGAGCGAGCGGAAGAAGGAATGAATGATTCATATATTGTATAACCATTATACTCATTTTTGTTTATGCCTTTCCTTTTTTTTTCGTTTTTTTCTAATACTGTTCATTTCAGAATAGAATAACGTAGAAACACTGTTCTTTACAGTCAAATTCTATACCATAGTGCTAATTCTTTAGACCTTTTTCGGGTTAATTAACTTCTTCTTGTGGGATTTTGTCTCAACAGGGGGATAGTACTTATGGGCCTATTTTCTTAATTATTTCTGTAACCTATAATTTTTTTTATGTTCTTCACTTGGTACTAAATGTTGTGAAGTTTTATTTTTTTTATTTTTATGGTAAAATAAAATTTACATAAAACTTAATTTATCGGTGCAGGTCAGCTCGTCCCAATATCCCTACCCATTAATATAGTTTTTTCACGTTTGTGCGTCAAAATTGTCGTCACTTATTTGTGTGTGTGTTTGTGAGCGGTTGATATATATATTAATATATCTAGAAAGTATACTGTCCGATCAACACATTTGTTGGTTGTAGAGATAGGCTGCACTAGAGTACCTTCTCAAATCAAGGGACAGACTCTACCTTCACCAACTCACTAGTAAAAAAATCTATCTGTTTACCTTATCTCGCACTGAGTCATCACCTTTGTCAGTTCTATTCAGACGGGACCTAAAATTGATCTTAAATACCTATCAAAAATCTACGGCACTCAGACGACTTGCAGCTTTCTTTCCATATATGTCCTTCTGGGAGCCGCGCTGGTTTAATGGCTACGGCGTTGTACTGGCGACCAGGTGTTCATGGTTCAAACCCGGGCGTCGGCGTTTGAAGGAATTTTTACGACCGGAAATTTGACTGAATAACCTGAACGGCTCCTGTGATAAACCCTCTGTGGATGGGAAGGAGCGAAGCTCCTGACCGGGTTGGAAGGAAAGTCCTCAGGTTCCCCAGCCTCGCAATGACATGTCATTGGGCCGAAGGGCTGAAAGCCCAAGTGCCGCTGGTTAGAAAAAAAAAATGTCCTTCTACATTCCGTTCATCCTACGATTTGCTAGGCTTAGCAGAAGTGACAAACAGTCTTATCAATTCTCGTGTTGACACACTAGCATTCAATTATCTTACCAAATACTGCATGCCTTGCACTGTCATCTACACCTAAACATACCTTGTTTCCTCCTGGAAGCAAAGGTGAAAGAATTATAACATTTCATCCATCCTGTTCGTTATAGTTCTATTCGAACGAGGCCACCTTTAACACAAAATAAATGTTTCGCTATGCGTCCAAATTTCATGTGTATATTACGTCTGCGCTGGTGCCGTAACTCGCAGCATTTAATTGATCAATACAATTTTACTACGAGCATCGATCCTAAAGGTACCAAATTTTCCTACAATTACAAATTGCTTTTTTCCATTTCAATTTGCGTGAGGAGTTATTTTGTTTTTGGCTGTTGAAAACTGTAAAGCTAGCTACAACGACAAATTGTTTTTCCTCGTTGGAAATGTAGAAGCAGGTTTGTCCATGCTAAAGTGCGCCCAGCCATTAATGACCAGGTGCTGTGGGACAAGTCATGTTACTTGTATAATCTGTCATACCAGTCACGTGGTCAATTTATTGTGGATAATTCATAACATTTTCTCCATGCAACTCATAATGTTTATTTTCGTAGTGGTATTCTCATTTGTTTTTGTGTTTGTTATAACCAGTGTCATTAGTATGGCTTGGCCATGTCTGCAGAGTGAGAGAAGATTGGCTAACACGAAAAGCATGGGAAACTAAGAGCAAGGGATCCAGACCTCCAGGACGACCCAGACCCCTGGGAGGACAACATAAGACAATCTTTGAAGGACGGAGGAGTAGAATGGAACCAGACCAGGAGGAAAACATACGATCGGATAAGATTGCGCTCTCTTCCAAAACTCTAAGGCTTACGACAGAAGAGGAACGACTAAGTAAGTCCTTAGTCTTGAATTTATGTTGTTTCATTTATTCTTTTCTTCTTGTCTAGAGCAATTGTTTTTAAATTGTCATGTTTGTTAGTCACCGTGGTGTGTTTAGTAATGGTCGACATCTGTAATTCCCTTAAATTATTTATAGTTTTATTGTGTCTGATTCTCGTATCACAAAAAGTGTTCATTGGATGCACGTGTCGGCGTCGTGAACACTTATCTCCTTGTTACACTCTCACCTCCAATTACAACTAGAAAACTAACTATAATTAATTACTAAGAATGTGACCAGCAATAATAAAACCAACAAATGGAGAGTGGGAGCGGAATCAGACTTGAACATGAAAGTGGGCAGGGAGATAACCTCGACAGTTGGCACAGACCAGAAGGGATCGGCACGTGATAACTGGAGAACAATGTTACATAGGATGAGGTAGGATGAAGGTTGTGACAATAGACACAATAAAAGCAGAAAACAAAAGCTGTCCCACTGACTACCCATATTCATACATCGCTATATAATTATTCTAGTATACTATGTGATCTGAGATGTCAACGACTAAAATCCCACATGGTAAACTACGGTGGTCCGATATGGCTCGCTAGAATAGCCAAGATGTCTGATGACCTCAGAGATATTTGATAAGTACACATATAGGATTGACATAAATACGTGTTTGTTTAATAGACAACACCATATCAGAAATGACGGCTGGAGTCATTTACTGAAAGGCACAATAACTTAAAAAATAACACCAACCAAAGTGAAAAGACACAACCTGGTGGAAAAATATAGAACAGTGTATACATGTGGCTGGGAACCTCATCTTGTACCATTAATTGTTACAGAAACCACACATGCTTTAGTGTAGGCTACCTACAAGGGGACTAGCTGTATTGGTGGATTAATGCTCCATAAGGAGATTTAGGGAAATGAATGAATCATAACAAATCTGGAATTATCACACTTTACAAAAACACGTACTGATATAACCGACAGATTCAGAAATATGAATAAATGAATGATACAAAATGTCAAGGGATTTAATAACATTGCTCTGCAGTGATGGTCCAACAGTGGCCAAAGTTTAGAGTATCTACTGAGGGTCTTCAATGGTCTCTACCTTTCACTCAGTGTTACTCTTGGCAGAGATGTGAACTGAAGAATTGTGCATTAATTATAATGCGCCTCATAGGAATTTAAATAAACCAAGTACTACGGCTGAGAGGATTGTATATTTCCTGAGCTGAGCTTCTATGAGTTAGGATTTAATAGTCAATTATTGAAAAAAAATGTAAAATAAATAAAGGTGCGTTGAATTTAGATAGAGTCTTTAAAATGTCCTCATAGGTAATGGTCTAATTTGAAAAAAACAGTCTTTCTGACTTAAAAAATAGAGTGTTCACTTGGCAGCTTTGAATGGGTACTTAGCTGCCAGTAAAATTGTCGGTTGGTTTTTGCTCCATCCGATGCTTGTTCTTTGCAGGTTATGGACTGGTTCACTCTCGTCACTTGTCAAGTCTGGTGGCCGACACACGTTCCTCGAGTATTGTGAAGTAATTGTGAAGAAGGTCCAGCGTCTGTTAAGACATTCTAAGTATAATAATTACAGTTTCAAACCAGTGTAAATGTCTATAGAAACATGTTCTATTTAAAATTAATGAAAGTATCTAAGCTTTTCAATCGGTGTAAATGTAAATGAAAACATATTCAATTTATATTCTGAACACTTTTCAAACAGTGGAAATGTAAATGTAATAATAATAATAATAGTTGCCCATCGCAAGCGAAGATGGCGACAGCTTCAGACTTGAATTGTGAGATATCAGTGCCGTGATCTCATGTGGCTAATTAGTCCTATTTTGGCCCTACAGGCAATGCCACATACGGGGCACACATGGTTAGAGTCGATAGTAGTGTTGCTGCGCATTCTGACTTTTCTTGCAGCACGCTTGCCTTCTGCCTTATCAGCTAGATTCTGTTCTGCAATGCGAGCGCCTTGAGTAATGTTTGTCCGCCAGGCAGAGCGATCATGTGCGATAGTCTCCCAGGAGGAGACATCAATTTTGAAGCTGCTCAACGATGCTTTCAGTGTGTCTTTGAAACGTTTCTTTTGTCCCCCTACTGCTCGCTTACCCATAGAGAGTTCGCTGTACATCAACTGCTTTGGGAGGCGTTTTTCAGGCATGCGAACAACATGTCCGGCCCATCTAGTTTGGGCCCTCTGCAGCAATGTGTAGATGCTTAAGATATGTGCTCTGTTGAGGACCTCAGAATTAGATACTCTATCATGCCACTTGATCCTGAGTATCCTGCGAAGACAGCTCATGTGGAAATGGTTAAGCCTCTTGGCGTGTCTGCTATACACTGTCCATGTTTCACAGGCATACAGGAGGGTAGTGAGCACTATTGCATGATATACTTTTATCTTGGTGGCGGCACTAATTCCTTGTCGATCCCAGACATTTACTCTTAGTCTTCCAAAAGCTGCACTTGCCTTTGCAATTCTGTTGTTGACCTCAGCGTCGATATTTGCATCTTTGGTAAGGGTACTGCCTAGATAAGGGAAGCTGTCCACCACTTGGAGACGTTGGTTCTTTACTGTGATATTTGGTTCACAGTAAGGTTTCCCAGGAGCAGGCTGCAACATTACTTCAGATTTCTTCGTATTGATGGTAAGACCAAAGTCATCACACGCCACAGAAAGCCTCCTCATATTGTTCTGCATGTCTAGTTCTGTGCAGGTATTGAGGGCACAGTCGTCCGCAAAGACAAGGTCAGAGATCATTGTTTCATTCACCTTTGTAAAGGACTGTAATCGTCTCAAATTAAACAGCTTCCCATCTGTCCTGTATCTGATGTGTACGCCGTCACTACTGCCATGCGTAACATTAGACAGCATGGCAGCAAATATCATACTGAATAGTGTCGGAGCGAGCACACATCCTTGTTTGACACCGTTTGTGACCGGAAAGGGTTCAGAAGGTTCTCCATCATTCAATACACGAGCCATCATACCTTCATGAAACTGGCGGACAATTGAGATGAACTTATCGGGACAGCCGAATTTCGCCATAATTTTCCATAGTCCATCCCTATTGACAGTGTCAAAGGCCTTGGTCAAGTCAATAAATGTTGTGTATAGGTCACTGTACTGTTCCTGGCATTTCTCCTGAAGTTGGCGAGCGGCAAATATCATATCGACGGTCCCGCGGTCTGCTCGAAAACCACACTGACTCTCTGGAAGTAAGTCCTGCGATTCAAGATGAACAGTCAAGCGATTGAGCAGGACTCGAGCCAGGATTTTGCCCGCAATAGATAATAGGGAGATTCCCCTATGGTTATCACATGATTGATGATTTCCCTTTCGCTTGTATATGTGAACAATGGTGGCATCTTTCAATTCCTGTGGTATCTGTTCTTCATCCCAGACTGAGTGGAAGAGGTCTGTTAGTCTCTGCAGCAGCATGCTGCCTCCAGCTTTATAAATCTCAGCAGGCATAGCATCTGATCCAGGGGCTTTGCCGCTGGACAGTAGACTGGTTGCTTTCTTGACCTCTTCCAAGCTGGGTGGAACGTCAAGTCTATCGTTGACTGTAACTTGCGGTATGCTTGCAATGGCCTGGTCGTTCACGGTTGATGGATAATTTAAGATGGCATTGAAGTGTTGTGCCCATCGTTCCAAAATCTGCGTTTTATCAGTGAGCAATGCCACGCCATCAGCATTTAGGACCGGTGATGACTGATTCGATTGAGGGCCATAAATTGCTTTCAGGGCATCATAAAAGCGCTTTGAGTCATTTCTGTCTGCATATCTCTGTATCTCGTCTGCTTTATTGCTGAGCCATGCATCATGCATCTTCCTGAGCTTATTCTGGACAACTCTGCGAATGTTAGTAAAGGCTGCCTTTTTGGATGTTGAGGAAGGGTTGCTTTGATAGTCTCTGTGCAAGCGATACTTTTCAGCCAGCAGTGCTTTAATATTTACATCATTCTCATCAAACCAGTCAGGGTTCTTGCGTGTTGTATATCCCAAGCTCTCAGAGGCTACAGAGTATACAGTGTTCTTTAGAGTGGCCCATTTTTCCTCTATAGTGGTTTGACCGAGCTCAACGTCCCTCAGACGGCTGTCCAAGTCCCTTGAGAAGCTCTCTGCGGTTGCTTCGCTTTTAAGTTTTGTGACGTTGAGCCTCTTCATGGGTTTCTGACTCTGGTGTCTTCGCTTGAGCTGTATGTTAAGGTTGAGTTTTGATACAATCAGCCTGTGGTCAGTCCAGCATTCGGCACCACACATGGCCTTGGTCACTCTCACATCACGTCTGTCGCTCCTTCTCGTGATGACATAATCAATGAGATGCCACTGTTTGGAGCGGGGGTGCATCCATGTTGTTTTATTTCGAGTGGGTAGGCGAAACATGGTGTTCGTGATGGACAAATCATGTGTGGCACACAGGCTGAGTAATAGGAGCCCATTACTATTACATTTGCCTATGCCATGTTTTCCAAGTATTCCTTCCCAGGTGTTGTGATCAGTGCCTACTCTGGCATTAAAGTCAACGAGAATAATAAGTTTCTCAGATTTAGGAACTGATGAGATAATAGAGTTAAGTTCGTCATAAAATTTTTCTTTTGTTTCCTCAGGGTTTGTCATTGTTGGGGCATATGCACTGATCAGTGTGGCACTTCTGTTGCTTCCTAGTGGGACATGAAGGGTCATTAGGCGATCATTAATGCCCTTAGGAGATTTGACAAGTTTACGTACGATATGAGATTTAATGGCGAATCCAACGCCAGCCTCACGTCGTTCCTTGCTGTCCCGGCCACTCCAATAAAATGTGTAGCCACCTCCAATTTCAGTAATCTGACCTTCTTCTGGTAATCGTGTCTCACTTAGGGCTGCTATATCGACATTATAGCGCGCCAGTTCTTTAGCCACAAGTGCAGTCCGTCTTTCAGGTCTGTCGGCCAGGGTATTGTCGAGTAGTGTTCGCACGTTCAACGTGCCGAAGGTAAGCACATTCATTTTTTTCTTATTTTTTGTTCGAACGCATGATTGGGATACCCTCCAGCCGCGTCAAGCTGGTCAGAGTGGGTTGAAGCAGGCTATGTTCAGGGCACCTTTTCTAGCCCCTTCCTCATGCCATGGAGGTGAGCAGAGTGATCCTAAAGAGGGCTGCTCAGTCGCTCAGGGGGCTGCCGGATCTCGCTGCTGCTTCAAAGTTCCAGCAAGAAACGACCCTATGGCCTGAGCCGCCTGTGTGCAGGATTGTGGCTGCAGCTTGAGTGTATCCACACTTTCTGGTTCGCCACTCCCCCATCGCCACAGGTCTTTAAGTGTAGTGTCTGTATGTTTCTGTCTGAAGCTGTGACTTGATCTGTAATTGGATTTAAGTGAGGAAGAGTTGCGCTAATCGTCATCCTCACTCTCTCGTCCTGAATTATCTTTTCCAGTGGCAAGATATTATCGAGACGACTGGAGACAACACAGGATGCAGTGGATGACCAGGGCGTTCTAAGTGTCTCGCCGTGCTCTTTGCATTCCACTCCGCGCTGCTGGTAGTTGCCTTCATATCCGATGAGCCAGCTGATGGCTTCGTCCGCATAGTCCGCCAAATCCAGTCTTCACATGCTAGGTAGACAAGCCCTGTTTTTCACCGAGGGTTTTAATGCCCCTCGGCTACCCTCACCTGGTTTAACCCACCAGTCGAGGTGGTGTGCCGGGGTGTGGCCGCTGTGCATGCACCAGCTGCTTGGAGCCACAGGGGAGAGCTGAGAAGTAGGTGGGGATCAATTGTGGAAGAGCCACTTCCAAAGGAAATGTAAATTTAAACATATTCTATCTGTACTTTTAACCTTTCATTTAAATGTAAAGTAAATACAAAGCTATTCAATTAGATCGAGGACTAAGGCTACTAGAATTTGCCAGCAACTATAAACTAACCATTGCACATACACTATTTCCTCATAAGTTATCAAGAAGAACAACGTGGCATGCCCCAAAAACTGAGATACATGGCCAAATTGATTTTATTCTTGTATCCAAAAGATTCAAGTCCAGTATTAATAAAGCCAAGACTAGGACTTTTCCTGGCGCCGACATTGGTAGTGATCACGACATGGTATTGATGACGCTCAAGCTTAAACTTAAAAAGAACTATAATCAAAACAGATGTTCTCAGTTAAGATTCAATTTAGACAAACTGAAAGATCCAGAAATCGCGGGAATCTTTGAGGCAACTGTTGGAGGAAAATTCGCAGCTCTCAACTTTTTAGAGGATGATATCAACTCAATCACAGAGAACATGAAAGACGTGCTCATTGAATCAGCAACATAAATACTTGGTAAAAGAAAGAAAATAAACAAACCATGGGTTACAGATGACATTCTGAAGTTATGTGAAACACGGCGGGAAATGAAAAAGGTTAAGAAAGAGGTTCCTGAAGCAGCATGGCAATACAGTATGGTGAATAAAAATATTAGGAAGAAAATGAAACAGGCCAAAGAAAAATGGGTAGCTGATCAATGTGAGTCCATTAATACGGGGCTAATAAAAGGTAACAGCAAGTCAGCTTTTGACACAATAAGAAAACTATCAAAACCCCAACAGCCCATGGTAACTGTCATAGAAGATAGCAATGGGGCTCTGCTCAATGAAAAAACAGCTGTAATGAGAAGGTGGACAGAATATTGTAAAGAATTATATAACTGTAAACTTGACACTGACTTAGGCATATTAAACAACATTAAGTGCGAAAACAGGGAACTCGGAAATGCAGCAATATTACGGGAAGAAGTGGAAGAGGCTATATGTTCGATGAAAGGAGGGAAGTCACTGGGTGTGGATAATATCCCAGCAGAGCTCTTGAAATATGGAGGACCAGATATAGTAAAAATCATGACAACAATTTGCCAGAAGATATGGAGTACAAAAAAAATGGCCAAAAGAATGGACGCAGTCATTAGTAATACCGCTTCCAAAGAAAGGAAATCTAAAAATGTGCAAGAACTACAGAACCATTAGCCTTATTAGTCATCCAAGTAAGGTGATGTTAAGGATACTTTTGAACAGAATAAAACAGAAATCAGAAGAAATCTTGTCAGAGGAACAGGCTGGCTTTAGACCAAAAAGAAGTACCTCAGAACAAATCTTCAATATTAGATTACTTATCGAAAAACATCTCCAACATCAACACGATTTATACCATAACTTCATCGATTTCACAAAAGCCTTCGATCGAGTCTGGCATGAAGGCTTATGGCAAGTAATGAGAAAATTCAATTTTGATACCAACATCATAGATATCATTGAAGCACTATACAAGGACGCAAGCAGTGCTGTTTTTGCAAGCAATGACATTGGAGAATTTTTCAAAACAACTGTAGGAGTTCGCCAGGGATGTATCCTGTCACCAGTGCTCTTTAATATATATCTAGAACATATTATGCAGGAGGCTCTCTACGATTATAAATCAACCATATCGATTGGAGGCCGACCTCTGTGCAACCTACGTTTTGCTGATGATATTGATCTTATAGCTGGATCAGAATCAGAACTTCAAGACCTTACCTCTAGACTGGAGAAAGTAACAAGAACGTATGGGATGGAAATTAATATAGAAAAAAGCAAGATATTGGTGAATAGCCACAAGAAACATACTCCGACCAACATTACGTTAAATGGGCAAACGTTAGAAGAAGTTAACACCTTTAAATATCTCGGGTCCACTATATGTAGTGATGGAAGATCAAGTAAAGAAATAAAGACAAGACTTGAGATGGCCTCAGCTGCCATGACAAGGTTGAATGTGATCTGAAAAAGTAACATCAGTTTTCCTGTGAAGATCAAATTATACAAATCACTTGTATTATCTATTCTCTTGTATGGGTGTGAGGGCTGGACACTCACTGCAGATACGGAGCGAAGGATTCAGGCTTTCGAGCATAAATGTTATAGAAGAATTTTGCGCATTTGCTATAAAGAGCACAAAACAAATGTCTATGTTAGAGAGAAGATAAACACCTATGTAGGCCACCATGAACCACTTTTGTCAATAGTGAAACGTCGAAAGCTTGCCTGGTTTGGGCATGTAACTCGTCATGACTCCCTTTCGAAAACGATCCTTCAGGGAACAGTCGAAGGTAAACGGAGAAGAGGAAGGCAGAGAAAATCCTGGGCTGATAACATCAAAGAATGGGCAGGACACGGTTTTTCCACACTTGTACGCATTGCTGAGGATAGAGAGCAGTGGAGGACCCTGTCTGCTGATGCTTCCACCATGGCACCCCTACGACCCATGACGGGTTACGGGCTGAGATGATGATGATTCAATTTAAATGTAAAAAAAGTTTTCTCTTGAGGGATTACGTTTTATTATCATAGAAGGTAAATTCTGAGTTAAATGGGATGGTGGAATAGGAAGATTTGGGGGGCACATAAGTATGTGTCGGAAAATTCAAAACTCGGGAAAGCGTTTCGTTTCTATTCTTTTACCACAGTTGTTGGTGGTACCAGGATGGTACTAATCTCTGAAACAAAATAAGGGTAGAAGTGGACTGACGTAGAAATGAGGGACCAGCTTGGCAGTTACTATAGTATAAGTAAATAAATTAAGGGGCTGCTGTAAAACTGGTAAGGAATATAAGTATATAAACCAATAAAACGGTATTGAATCAGTTTTACAAATAACAGTTAACAGTTAACGTGAACTGTTATTTGTAAAACTGATTCAATACCGTTTTATTGGTTTATATACTTATATTGGCAGTTACTCCTTGACATTTCTGGGAACGTGTGCGCCTTTAATCTTGACCAGAGACGCGAGAACTCCAGTGACCTATCTGCATAGAACCAACCCATCAGCGGGAGAGCAGAACACACCATAGGAAGTTAAGTAGCCCTATAAGCCACCAAGTCTTCTTCTTCTTTAATTTTTAGCCGTCGACAATCAAAGCAATCAGTGGCCATCACGCCTGGTGGTTTCTTGTAGGGGAACATCAAATTGATTTCACTTTGCTCGGTCGGTGGACATCCTTCGTACAGTGCCCCAACTCTGGTTCATTCTTTGCATCTCAGCCTCCACAGTCCTCCGCCGAGTTATTTTTGGTTGGCCTCTCTTTTTTTCCTTCAGGGGTCCACGGCATAGCTGTTCTTGTGATGGCATCGGGGTCTCTTCTGTGGAAATGGTCAACCCAGCTCCAGCGTCTGCCAGCTATGATGGTGTGCATGTCCTCTTGCTTGCTCCGAGTAAGCAGATAATGGTTGGTGATGGTATTCGGCCAAAAGATTCGGTGAATTTCTGTTTGGCATGTTGTGCGAAAAGAGGACAATTTCGACATGTCCTTCTCTGTTACTCTCCAGCACTCCCCACCATAGAGATGCACAAAATGCACACAGCTCTGATATAATCTTAATTTTGTGCTTGTGCTGATCTGAGAGGACTTCCAGATGTTGTCTAGACTTAAAAAGGCTGTTCTTGCTTTGTTCATTCTGTTGTTGATGTCTTTTCTTGCTCCGCCCTCTGGTGTTACTATGCATTCTAGATATGTGAAGGTGTCTGTCTGTTCCAGTTGCTGATCCCTTACTGAAATGGGCTCAGGGTTGCTCACATTGAGCGTCATGACCTCTGTATTCTTTAGATTGATGTTTAAGTCCACCTGCTGGCTATACTGTACCTATTAAGTCTATCCGTTTTTTTCTAGATTGTTGATGTGAATGTGCAAGTAGTGCAATAACATCTGCATATTCCAGATCTTAAAATGTAGAAAATGTAGTCCATCTTATTCTTTTTGGTCTGCCCTCTGTTGTCTGGCGCATCACCCAGTCTATGACTGTTAAAAATAGAGTGGTTGATTCGGGGCATCCCTGTCGTACTCCTGTCTTCACCTCAAAGGTTAGGTTGCTCTGCCCAACGCTACACGTAAAGTTGGCATAAAGGCTTTTTATCATTGACACTTTGCAGCTTGGAATTCCATAGGCCCTCAGTATTTTCCATAAACTGTCCCTATGTATACTGTCAAAAGCCTTTTCAAAATCAACGAAATTAATGTACCGCTGTCTTTGCCATTCTGAGCCCTGCTCTATAAAATTCCTGAGGGTAAATATGTGATCTAAACATCTTCTGTTCTTTCTAAATCCTGCTTGTTCTTTCTTCAGTTTGTGCTCTACTGCTTTTGAAATTCTCTGTATAATTATCCTGCCTAGTATTTTGCTTGGAACTGAGAGAAGAGTAATTCCTCTCCAATTATTGCAGTCTGCAAGATCTTCATTCTTTGGCAATTTGACAATTATTCCTTTGTTCCACTCCGTTGGTGTTGTCCCTGTTTTACAGACATGTGCAAATAGTGGTTCTAATAGTTCTGCTGCTAGCTCAGGGTCTGTCTTAAATAGCTCTGCATTTAAGTTATCATGGCCAGGAGCTTTTCTATTCTTTAACCTTTGATTGCTGTGATGATTTCTTCTTTTCGCGGAATGTCTGTATTAACATCTAGATCGTTTTCAGCCTCAGGAACATTCAATTGTATCTCTGGTGGTTCCTTTTTGAGAGTTTCTCTGAAATGCTCTGCCCATCTTGTTTCCTGTCCCTCTGCTGTCGTGATGAGATTTCCTTGCATATTTCTTACCAAGTGACCTCCTTTAAAACCAACTTCTCATCACAACCGTTTTTAAAACTTTTTTTACTTATAATTCATTATTCAAATTTTTGAAAACCTTATTAAACTTAAATGATTATTAAATCTTTTATTTGTAATTATACAAATTTAACTTTGTTTCAATCATTTTAAATGTACTGCATGTTTGTCTCAGTCAATTTACTAAACACACTCTATACAGAGCTATATCAGAATAATAAGAATACCACTGAGTACATTAGAGGTGGGGGCTTGACGAGCGGAAAAACAAAAATTGCTTATTCTTTCACAAAAGTTGACTTCAGATCATAGAATTAATGTGCTCAGCCAATGCAGCATTGTTTTCGCTTTTCTGAATATCTTGTGAAAACTTCCATGAGATTAAAGCGTCATTACCCTGCTAACTAAATCTCTGACAAGAGTAATCTTGTGCGAAGGTAGACATCTTTTGACGACCCACTTTAGATACTCTTGAGTTTTGGCCACAGTTGGACCACTATTGCAAAGCAGAGGAGGTAACTAGTGACACCTACCCAATGCTAACTTTAAAATGGCAAAATCCAGGACCACAACAAGATAATGATGCTAAAGAGAAAGAAGTAAAACAAAGTCCCAGAGAAAAGTTTCACATATCGACATTCAATGTAATAGTAGATACGCTCAAAGCACAGATGAGAAACAAGGAGATGTCTACAAAAAATAGTAAATAAATATTCCTGTTGGACAAATTTAAATATGTCTGAAGAAGAATATTTGCAACACTGCTGTCACGTGATTTACTGCTCTTGCTTTGCAGTGGCCAACATTCAGATTATCTAATGAGGGTCTTAGCAGAGATGTCAATTTGAAAATTGTGCTTCAATTCTATTGTGCCTCATAGTCATTTATATGTTAATTTGAAAATGGTGCTTCAATTCTACTGTGCCTCGTAGTCATTTATACGTTAATTTGAAAATTGTGCTTCCATTCTACTGTGCCTCGTAGTCATGTATATGTTAATTTGAAAATGGTGCTTCAATTCTATTGTGCCTCGTAGTAATTTAATAAATCAAGTACTACGGCTGATAGGATTCGGGCCGTGCAAACTATTTATCTTCCTTGACCTTCTACGAGGAATACGAATTTTGCTCGTTTTGATTTAAATCATTATATTTACATATAACAAATTTCATAAGTAATTATAGTTAACAAGATAAAATAAATAATGGTGGGATGTAATATGAATGTTCTTTAAAATTTCATCACGGGTGTTAGACAAAATATTCGTAAGTAAAAGAGTTCACTTGGCAGCTTTGAGTGGGTACTTAGCTGCCATTAAGATGTCGGATGGTTTCTGCTCCAGCCGATGTTTGTTCTTTGCAGGTTGTTGATGGTTCAGTAGTGCCGCAACATGTCCCTCGTAGTATCGTGGGGTAGTTGCGAAGATCGTCCAGTGTCTGTTAAGACCCGTCTGCTCTAGGTGACTGAATTTCACTTATACCACACACTTTTTCCACACACTAGTACCACCACCTGGTGCTACCGATTAGTATCATAAAAAAAAGAGAGAAACAAATACCCTCTGGGGTATTCGGTCTCTTGAAACAAAATCAGGTGTCCCCTCCACTTATTTAACTCCACCATCCCAGCAGCCTCAAAACTTTACCCTCTCTAAGCATGAATGTTAATCCCAGTAATACTAAACTCATTTCTTGACGACATAAATAACAATCTTTATGACAAACTACGTCAATTTCATTGTTACATACGACACACAAAATGTACTGACAAAAATAAAATCTCTCATGATGATTTCCACCACATAATATTGCAAGATGACGTGCAATGTTTATTTCCAAATATCGAGAATGCGTTATGCATACTCCTGCCATTGATGATAACAAACTGTTTTGCAGAACGTTCTGTTTTACAATTAAAACAACTCACAAAGCCTCATAGGTCAAACACGACCTCGTCGTATCGATTTTGGTAATATAATCAAAAATTGTTCTTTCTCTATGTTATTCTGACGTTTGTTTGAATTTATTTATCATTTCTTTACATATTATTATATATTAATAACAAACATTTATTTGAAATCCATTAGGTTTTTTCTAGCTTTATCGTTTAGAAGATTGGAGAGTGGTCCCAAAATATCTTAATATCCTAGTGCTGCCGAAATTATTAATCTGGACCTGCAAAAGAATATGGATCACATATATTTATAAGAAAAACAGTGACATTTACGCAGAGAAAAGGTAATAAGAGAGTCAACCATACTGAACTCTAGGTCTATGTCTGACACCTGCAAACTTTTAAAATTGAATCATTGCAAAGAAAACATGTTTTTTTAACAATTCAGATTAAAGTCGAACAAGCCAGAAATGAACAGTTAAAAAAAATTTCAACAAACTTCGAATGTGGCATGACAGCTAGGGGAAAAACTCTGTGGTGCCCACCTTCAGTTCGTGCCCTAAGCACGTGCTTATTTGGCTTAATGGTTAATCCAGCACAGGGAATCAATGATCATTTTTGTTTTGTATTTGTGAATCAATATTCACACATAAAGTAAATATAACAAACGATTTCCTTTGGCTTCATTCTTTACTGGTAAGGCGGAGCCGCGCTAGCGTAGTGGTTACAACACCGCTCTGGCGACCGGGTGATACAGGATCAAACCCGGGCGACGGCATTTGAGGATTTTTCGTCGACCGGGATTTGGACTGGATTAACCTCGAGACCTGGCGATCACATTTGAAGGAGCGTCGTCGAGTATTTGCCTGAATGGCGAGGGACACCTGTCTCTGTACAAGAAATAAAGGGATACTCACGTAAAATCAATGTCAGGTTAGACATAAAATAATAACCTGAGATTTCGCCTCGAGTATTAGCGGGCGAACAAAAAAAAAACTGGTAAGGGAGGTAAATGTTTTAAAGGAGGTTAAACCCCCAAAATGAAAAACACAGAATTATAAGTTAATATCTATATCTGGTCATTTATACTAGCAAAATGACTGAAAAAAATACAAAACATTGAGGTATATACTAAAAACTTGCAATCTATGGCGGAAAAACAGTGAAAAAAAGGCAAATTTTAGCTTGTTTTGGGTATTTTGTTGCCCAAGATATCTCAAATGTGAGTACAACTTGAGTTATGAAATTTGGCTGTTTCATTTGTTAATATATGATAATGATTGTATACTAAAATAATTTTGATTGGTTTGATATCTGAGTTTTTTGGATTTTAACATACCGATCGAAAAAAAGTTGAAATTTTTAAGGGGGGTATCTTAGCTTTTCTCAACAGT
Source organism: Oreohelix idahoensis (assembly GCA_024509875.1). Classification (NCBI taxonomy): domain Eukaryota; kingdom Metazoa; phylum Mollusca; class Gastropoda; order Stylommatophora; family Oreohelicidae; genus Oreohelix; species Oreohelix idahoensis. The sequence continues at coordinate 42,728 of JAMPIV010008040.1, read as the reverse complement.
TTTGTAGTTTGTTAACATATATCCTTTATTTTAGTTTGTTTTAATGAGCACTATGTGTACAGTATGTGGCCCAAAATTTACTGCTGTATCACTAATAGTTTTTGAAAAATCATGGGCAACGTCCCCACATTTGTGTGAAAAATGAGGTTTTGAGAAAATTAAGAAAAAAGGGAGAAGTTACACTTTTACACAAAATTTACTCATCTCAGTATCCCCCTGCTATGTAGGAATCATCTCTGGTATTTTCCTTTATTGATTCCATGTTCTGTGTCATACTTTGCAGCTTATTTTTCATTAAATTCTTCATTTCAGCAGACTGTATGCGCTTTTCGTCAGTTTCCGAAAAAATACATCCTTTCTCTGGTAGACATGTACTATGTGGGGGAAAGCGATTGCTCTACCCTCAGCAGACTCAGTACATGTAGGAGAGGCTTTGCTCTCAATATTCACAAAATTAGGATACCCTTATCAGATATTAACTGACAATGGTTCACAATTCAGAGGGAAACTGGTGGAGGAAGTTTTTAGGATTTTTCAAATTGTATCCGAACAGATTCCAAAATTACATACTACGCATTTAATTATATAAGGCTGAATAGCACAAAATGAATTTGCTCTACATTTTGGACTCCTTGTTTAAGTTTATTTGTTACATTTAAATACATTTTGCACTTGACCCACGCGTCGTAGTAATACAGACTTACGTTTCATTCAACCTTTGAATGCAAATTATTTTATTAACCCTTCGTTTGCCAAAATTGTTCTGTCAGTGCTAAAAAGCACTCGTCATCATTCTCTTGATAATATTATATGACAAAACACCACATACAAACCGGTCTACGGCCAGCGCTCGTGAAGATATCGGTGAAGTCTGACTTGGGAACAAGAAAAAAGAGGACACCTTGGTGGACAGAGGAAGTCAAAAAGAAAATAAGAGAGAAGAAAATGGCATAGAAAAAATACTTAGGAGCTAAAAACACAACAGGACAAATAAAGACATATAGAGAACATGTGATACTCAGAACAGAAGCAAAAAATAAGGTGCTAGCAGCAAAACAGAAGTCCTGGGCAGAATTTGGAGAAAAGCAATAAAAAGATGCTCAAGAAAACCAGAAATTGTTTTATAAGACCCCAAAGAACACGAGGAAGGAAAAACAATGCCCTCTCAAATTTATAAAGGACAAGCAAGGCAAATTGCTTACTGCCCCGAAGAAAGTAATGGAAAAAAAATTTCTCATAACTCCTTGGTGGTGAGCAAGATCAAGCTTCAGAAATGATAACCACTAGCACAGAAGAGAAAACCAATGGTGGTAAAGATGACATAAAGATGGAAGAACTAAAGGCAGCACTGGAGAAAATCAAAATTTGCAAAGCAGCAGGGCATGATGGTATAACACCAGAAAAGGTTAAGTACATGGGAGCATCAGGAGACCTATTACTCTTAAGCGTCCTACAGGCAGCGTGGTGCAACAAGACCATACCAAAGGATTGGGAGATTGCCATCATATCACCGATTTTCAAAAAGGGTGACAATCGACAATATGGAAACCATAGAGGCATATCCCTTTTCAGTGTCCCTGGTAAAATCTACTCTAGAATCCTAGAGCAGAGACTCCGTCGCCTAGCTGAGCCACAATTGGATGAGGTCCAGTGCGGATTCCAAGCAAACCGAAGTACTCAAGACCTAATCTTCACACTCAGACAGCAGAGTGAAAAGGCTCTTGAGTATAAGAGTGAGATCCATCTTTGTTTCATAGATCTTGGAAAGGCGTTTGACAGGGTCCCCTGGAGAAAACTTTGGGACTGTTTGGCAAGGAAGAAAATTCCAGCACCACGGATTCATGCTATACAGAGCTTCTACAAGTCTTGAAGAAATTATGTGAGGACAGCAAACCATAAGTCAGAAGAGTTCAGGACCACCACTGGTGTAAGACAAGGTGATATCCTGTCACATTATCTTGTCATACTCCTCGTGGACGAGGTCATCAAGGCATGTAAGGAGAGAACAAGAAAGTATTCAGTGGGGTACTGGAAGATGAGACAGGTCTGTATTTCATAGCTGGAATTTGGTGATGATGTTACCCTGATTGCTAAATCAGAGGCACATCTTCAATCCAACCTGCAAGTCTGGAAGGATAAGCTGGAGAAGAGAGGTATGGTCATAAGCAGCTCTAAAACAAAATCCATGCTGATATATCGAGAAGAAAGAAGACATCAGATTAAGCTAGGAGAACAGGTCCTGGAGCAGGTCGACAACTTTAAATACCTCGGAGCTATTATAGACCGAAGGGAAGGCATCAAAGAAGAGTTGGCCACTCGAAAAGAAGCAGCAGGAAGACTTTTTCAGGCCATAAATCGAGAATTCTTCAGCAAGAGAGAGGTTGGTAAGAAAACGAAGATGGCTGTATACTGCTCCACCTATGTCCAAGTCTTGATATATGGATGCGAGTCATGGGCAATGACTACAACCCAGAAAAGCCAGATCCAAACCTCAGTGTTGTAACCCCATGTCGGTTGTTGGAATGATGATGGTGTGTTGCATAGTTAGGGTATCTCCAGTGTTGCAAGGATATACTCGTAATAATGAAGACTGGACGAATGATGGAAATGGTCAACTCGACCGACGCAGTGTTGTGTATCTAGGTCACCTTGCTCGCCAAGTGTTGAATCGCTAGCAAAGGCAATGTTTATCTGGAGTGAGAGTGCAAGGTACGCGAATGGATGGAATGTTCTGTGAGTTGACAAGTAGACTGGACACTCACTCACTCATAGCTGGAAGTCAATGACATAGACTACTGTTGACGTTTTCTTATAATTTAATGGGACGCACACTCCGACAACACAGTTTACAGTTACTTGAACAGGTTGGCACAAAAATCATCGTATACTTGAAAAATGGGTGACAACATCAAATGGACATTCATGTAGCAGGTGAATACAATAGAACGATAGTAGGCAAGCATTCAATATTCTGGTTGTCTATCGTCTCATGCCTTAACTGATTAATCGCATCAGTTAATGTGAATACATAATCATCAACAATGGTTCACTGTCAGAACCTTCTTCTGGCTAAGTCTTTCAAGCCGTAAATTCAGCCGACTCTTATGACGACAATCTTAAATAGACAAGGAGTGGACTTCCATATAATATAGGTCTTGGTATCGCCATCAGGTAATAAGGCATTCCTGTTCTCTGATCGATAATCCGAATAGACCGAAAGTGGGATCCAAAATGGCGCTAGTTCCAGTGAGCGTCGCTCACTCTGAAGATGTCTTAAACGTAAGTGAAGGCTCCGTTCATTACTCAAATAATATATTGGGCTTTCCATATCCCATGATAAATGTTGCATATGTCCAATGCATAGTGCTGCTAGTAGAAGAGTCGTCTAAGCACAATCAATCAAATACCTCGGCAGACAGTATGAAGTCTGCATAAAGTTAGGCCTAAGGAAAGTTCAGTAAATGTTTCTGCTTTACCTTAAGTCCAGAAAAACACTAGCAAATAGCACACGCCATCCCTTGGCGTCAAGAATAACTGTTGGGGGGAATTACGGACATTATAGTCATACTGAGAAAACTTCTCCTTCCCCAAGGATCAACCACAATGACAAAATCTTCGGACTTTTCTTCGTCCGAGCAAAAACACAGTTCGCCATCACGGAAACCTCTCGTCGACACCATATCGACGCATGCGCAGAAAAGCCTTTTACCCCAGAGTTCAGCTCAAAAAATAGGCCGACATAGACATTACAAAGATACAAAGATATAAGACCGAATCACCTTAAATAGTCAAGGAATAAATATAAACTCGGGCCATAAACATTCTAAGCAAGACCAATCTGTTTCTGGCCATACCAGAAGCAAACTGACGTAAATCTAATATTCATACGCCAGGTTGAGACACAAGAAAAGATAACCCATATAACCGAATATAACATCGACCAATCAGGGTTCTGTCCCTTAAATTATCAAGGAAGTATTTTGATTCTCAAATAAATACTTTTCATCAGACAAATGGATATTACTTTACATTTGTAGTCCACAACTGAAGATGGTCTGGCCACCTACAGAATGGGAGAAAGAACGGCTACCACGCAGGAATCCGATAGGATCTTTGAAGGACCGAGGAGTAGAATGGAACCAGGCCAGGCGGAAGACAGCCGATAGGATAGTCTGGCGTTCTCTCTTCCAAACCTCTACACCTCACGGTAGAAGGGGAACGACTAAGTAAGTAAGTAAGTAAAAGCTTTCCGTTTGTTAGTTAATTGTATCCAAACAGATTCTAAATTTACACACTATCAATTTAACTATATACTACTCGTCAAAAGCCAAGGGCTACCCTATTATTTTCAATACACTTTTATATAAGCGCATAGAATGATTAAATAAAGGAAGTTTTTAGTAAAAATGGGTGCAATATCTTCCTCTGACAGTCCTCTATGCACGTTAAGCATAAAAACAACTCACCGACAACCATGGTGATCACGTGCAATTTGGTTTGCTGACCATAAATTCACATTTTTAATACGTTTTTTCAAATTTCCGTACAACCAAACAGGTGAAGTAATCGTACTGATTGACATTCCACGTGCAATGGCGACTTTTCGTGAACAGGGTTCACTTTTAAGTTGTTTTACAATCAGCAGACTTAGGGTAGTTTCATCACTTGCAAAAACCATGCCACCGAGGAGAAGTCTTGACACCTTACAAAGAATGAGGGCTATAGCGTGGGTTGAAAGTGGTTTATCTGTCCGTGAGGTTGCTAGACGGCTTGCAGTGTCACACTCTACTATCCAAAGAATTTTGGAGACATTTCAGGCCACAGGAAGTGTGGAGGATCGCCACCGGCCAGGTCGCCCTAGATGCACCAATAGATATGATGACCGGTACCTCTTGTTGTCAGCCCTTCGCCATAGAACAGTGACTTGTTCTCTAAGGTAGGGTCCTTTTGTTGCGCCTCTTTTAGTTCCATATGTAACGTATTAGGTGCAAGCTCCCGTTCCTTCTTAGTTTGCCCTCTTGTAGTTACTGCTGCCAAAATCGGCTCTTTCGGTTTCCCTATAAACACGTATCTACAACCAAGTATGACTGGATAGAACGGATCCTCCATTATAGACGCGTTGATAACACCTCTGACGAAATCAGAGTGTATCTCCACCAGTGCGATGGGAAGCGTTATGGGTGCATCTCCTTTGAAAACTCCACATAATTTGACGGTTTCTTCTGTCTCCTGACCAGGTTTGACCAAATGCCTTACGACAATACAATAAAAAGACAAACCTGTATTAAATAGACAATAAATTGAAGTCCCGTTCAATAAAACAGTTCCTCGCGTTGAAGGCCTCTCACCCTCAGGTTGAGAATCACTGACATTCCTCCTCCGTTGCAAGTCTGTTTGTAAGCAACCGATCCGATTTTTCCCGGTGTGCTTACCTGATCAGATGTCCCTTGTGCAGGGGTCTTCCCCTTGTTTTGCCCTTTCTGCCTGCGGTGCAATGCAGGACGGTTGGGCTGGTCATGGTTGTTGGTGGGGAACTTGTTTGTGTAGAATTTCGATTTTTCATGAGGAGGATTCTGGGGTAAAGTTTCTCTTTGGTTTTGGTGATGAGAAGAATGGGAAGACTGCTCTAGATTATCTTTTTCGAGAAGGCTCATCTGTCGGTTTGCGTTTTGAGCCTGGCAGCTCAGCTAAGGCATTTGTTTACCGTTCAGACTTACCCAAAATGTCGTCCAGCTTTACGGCTCCTTGTTCAGAAGGAAATCTACGGGTTTCACTTGACAAAGTGCTTTTTATTTGCTCTGTTAGAACAAACACTTCTAGCCCTTCAAAAGAGCAAGGGAACTCTGAAAGCTCCAGACACTTTTTCAAATATCCCTTCAGACGAGAAGGGAACTGGTGAAATGTCTCGGTTCTTTTTTTTCTACTGTTCCGGAACAGTTGCACAAATTTGCGAGCGTTCATTTCGAAACGCTCAAGTAAAGCTTTCTTCAACATGTCGTAATTGTCTTGATTGCTGCTTCCCAGTTTAACATACACATCATATGCACTACCTTTCAAAGCCTGGGAAAGCTTCAAACACCATCGCAAACTTTCTAAACCATACAGTGTTGCCATTCTCTCAAATTTTTCTAGATTTGAGTCAATTTTCTCATTGGAGCTTGGGAATGATTCCAGGGCAAAAGACATATCTGCTAGTTGAGGAGATTGAATACTGGACTGATCCGTTATGAGTGACTGCGGTGATAAAGGCTCTCCGTTGCTGGAGGTAGACGCTGTACCACGACTTTGGAGCTCTAGAGACTTAAGCGCCAATTCGTGCTGACATCGCTGCTCATTCTCTCTTTCCTCGTGTTGTCTCTAACACATTTTAACACTTAAGCACAATTTCTATTACCACAAATCAGAAAATTAAATCCCCACTGGACAATTTAACACAATTAGCGAAGAAATTGTTCTAGTCCGTCATGCTTAGATTCTCCAAGAATTTCTGAGTGAATCTAATAACCGAATTTGAGAGATCGCGTTATATATACGCTTATGGTGTTATTATCACTGGAAGATGGATAACCGGGAATTTAGTAAACCGCTTTTTCTCGGATCAAAGGTTTAATTCGTTCATTCATACTTGTCGTATATTTTGGACTTTCCCCCCCCCCCCCCCCCTGTTGCCAAGATCCCGTTATAAGAGAGAACTTATAGCCACAAAGAGAGAAAATACAAAAAAAAGAACAGAGTTTATATATATATATATATATATATATAAATATTTTATATATAATTTATATATATATATATATATATATATATATATATTACATGGGTTAAATCATAAACGAATTATTCATCCCTGTTATTCTCTCTTGGACACTCAATAAAACAGTTGCAAAAAAGATTACATCATTCGAAATGAAATGCTACAGAAGGATGTTGAGAATACCCTGGACAGAAAAAAAGACCAACAGAGAAGTACTGCATTCACTAAACGTACAGGAACATTGGCTCCTAAATACCATCGCAATAAGGAAGCTGAAATTTTTCGGTCATATAAAAAGACATAATAGCCTGGAAAAGACAGTGATGGAAGGCATGGTCCCTGGAAAAAGGGGAAGGGGTCGACCTAGACGACGATGGACCCAGGACATCACAGAGAGTCTGAACTTGTCTTTGGCTGATGCAGGTCGACTTGCCCAGAATCGTGATGCGTTCAGAGCAGCTGTAATGGAGACAACGTTCTGGAAAGAATACGTCACATGATGATGATGTTATTCTCTCGCTCTGACAGCTGTGTACACAAACAACATGCGCATTCTTACCTAATCGTTGTTTTTCATAACATCTGGAACAAATTGTTCAGTCACTCACCAACCATCCAAGCTTGAGTTACTGGTGAGTCAAACCCCAGTTTCTCCAAAGACTAATTAATCAAAATGTTGGGAAACGTTCGTCTCACTGTTGTAATAGGAGGCTGATGAAGGTCACTTCAATTTTTGTCCAGTTAGGAAAGTACTTATGATATCTAATGTTCACAGGGGTACAATAGCTTGGAACTTCACTCGGTAAGTTGAATGTCAGATACATAAATCGGTTTAGGATAAATCTCCTTCACAACACAATGGTATTATTTGGGAAATGTCAAATGTTATTTCAGTCGCCACCACAGGCGAAATATATATGAACTTGAGAAAGAAATCTGGATATTAGTAAGTCCAGTTACCGTTTATTCTTAATATTACTTTTGGGCCAGCACTCTGTCGTTCTTCTGGGTGTAAAACACTAGGCCAGACAGGTCACTTGCAAACCCCCGGTAATTATATTCAGAATGTTCTTTAGGTAATGTTCTTCTCAGTTACATAGGTACTGAAAACCGCTGGTAAGATTTAGGGTTTATGACCCAGATACTCCAAACAGAACTACGGGCATCACAACGAAACTGAGAGTTTCCCTTATAAATAAGTATCTAGAACGAAGAGATGACGTCTACTGCAACTTGGAGATTGAATGACCAGTCTAAGCTACTCGTGTAGATATATGGAACAGACAAAAGATCCCACGTTATTTCAAAATCCGAAACGGCACCGGTATCTCCCCTTCTCATCTAACACTTACGTTAAACCAATAGACTGCCATAAACTGCCACTTCGCGTCTTCACACCTCACGCCCAGTACTGACCGTAGAGCGTGAGTGTCATGGAAAACCCGAGACGAATGTCTGATTTCTGAGCGATGCAGATGACAGTTTCCACACCTAATCACCGAGAAACTGCCGAAGGAACTCGCGTGACAGATGAAAATGTAGACAATTGTCTGCATCTATGTCTGGCTAGACGTATATATTCACAGTTATTCGTCTAGTGCAGTGACTGACACATTATGTCATAAAATGCGTTTCTAATATGAGAAAAGAAACGGTAAAGTCAGACTGGGAAAATATATTAGGTCGCAAACGAACGAATGCGAAAAACAAGAAAAGAATAAAAGAGCGATAATAAAATAGAGGACACGGGTAGAATAAGACAAGAATATAGAAAATTTATTGATCATAAATGCGACAGAACGTCCCCCCTTTAAGATATGGAAGCACTCCATGTCTACGTTATGGACATAAATTTCCTATATCCGTAGCTTCAGGGTGTCTGTCCTTTCCCTCTCATCTCCTCCCTCCGTCTCTCTCCAATTCCTACTCAAGTCTACTCCCAAAGTTCCCTTTCTCTGGAATGTCTTCCGCTTGAAAGAGCGTCGCAGCTTTTGACATTTTTGAAAGATTTCGTGTGTATGCAGTGGAATTTCCCTGCCACTATCGTCATCTTCGTCAATTTTGGTGATCGTCAGGAGCTGTTCGGAGGTCGGCACCGGTCTTTCCAAGTATCTTTTTAACAGATTTAAATGGAAAACCTTCTCCTGTCCTTCAATAGAGACCTGGTAGTTAAGCCTTAGAAATCTTTTTCAGGACGGTAAACGGCCCTTGCCATCCGATCCTCAGTTTGTTTTTCCCGGTGGGGAGTAACACCAAAACTTTCTCTCCTGCTTGTAATTCTCTCTCTTTCGCGACTTTCCTCTATCGGTTAGCGTGCTTTGCGCGTGCTCGCTTAAAGTTTGTCGTTGCTAAGTTCCATCCTAGTTTCAACCTTTCCTTTAAAACCGACACATATTTACTTGCTGAGACAACTGTCTCATCCGCCTTCTCGTCTGTCAGAGACTGAAGTAAGGCTTCAAGCGGGCCCTTAATGAGTCTGCCGAATAAAAGCGTTGCTGGCGGAAATCCTGTGGAAGTATGAGGAGATTCCCTGTAGCTAAATAAAGCTGCAGGAATACAAAGATCCCAACCTTCAGGTTTCACGTGTGCCAGTTTACTTAGCATCATATTGAGGTTTCCATTAACACGTTCCACGAGCCCATTTCCGGCCGGAGTATATGGCTTTATGTAGATATGTTGATTGCTCAAGATCTTCACGATCTCATCCATCAACAGGTTTCGGTATGGAGATCCGTTATCCGTCAACACTTACTGCGGGAATCCAAACCGAGTGAAAATCTGCACTAGGGCTTCTGTGACATGCTTGGCATCTGCGCATGTTAGCGGGATAGCTTCTGCCTATAAAGTGCATGTGTCGACTAAGGTCAGGATATACCTGTTCCTTCTTTTAGTCCTTTGGAAGGGTCCTAAAATGTCGATCACTACCCGTTCAAATGGTGTTCCCATTATTGGCATTTCACCCATGTGGACTGGGGGTGTCCGTTGCTTGGGTGGTACACATTGGAACTGGGCACAGGATTTGACATACCTGATAATATCAGTATTTACTCCTGGCCACCAATAATGAGTAGTTATCCGTTGGTTTGTGGCGTTCTGTCCCATATGTCCGCTGAAGGGAAGAGAGTGCCCCATTTCTAGGATTTGGCTTCTGTAATATTTTGGTACTAGGAGCTGGTTGTAACCTTGGTCAGGCTTGCCCGTTCTGCGATAAAGTACGCCATCCTTCGAAAAAATGTCCCCGTGCTGTCTGGGTTCCTTAGCCATAGGCAGTTTCCTAAAGCAGGGTGCCAAAGTAGGGTCCTTTTGTTGCGCTACTTTAAGTTCCATAGATAACAAATTAGGCGCAGGCTCCCGTTCCTTCTTGGTTTGCCCTCTTGTAGTTACTGCTGCCACAATCGGCTCTTCCGGTTTCCCAATGAACACGTATCTACCGCCAAGTATGACTGGGTAGATGGGGTCATCCATAACAGCCGCTTTGATCACGACTCTGACAAACTCGGAGTGAATCTCCACCAGTGCGATGGGAAGCGCTGTAGGTGCATCACTCTTAGAGACACCACAAAATTGGACGGTCTGTCCTGTCTCTTGACCGGGTTTAACCAGGTGTCTGGCAACAATGCAATCATAAGAAAGCCCCGTGTCAAATAAACAAAAAGTTTGAGAACCGTTCAGAATAACAGTACCTCGCGTAGAGGGTCTATCACCAACAGGGTGGGAATCACTGTCAATAATTCCGCCTTGCGAGACTGTTAGCAAGCATCCGATGCGTTACGCTCAGTGTGCTCGCTCTGATCATTAGTCCCGTGCGCAGGGGTTTTCCCTTTGTCACCTTGTCCTTTCTGGCCCCGCTGTCATGTAGAACGGTTGGGTTGATCAGACTGTTTACTGTGGTTGGGGTACTTGTTCTTGTAGAACTTGGATTTTTCAGGAGGGGGGTTTTGAGGTCCAGTTTCTCTGTGGTTATTCTGATGAGAAGCCTGAGAAGATTGGTCTAGATTATTCTTTCGAAAATGTTCTTCTGTCGGTTTACGTTTTGTGGCCGGCAGTTCGACCAGCGCATTGTGATATCGCTCAGACTTTTCTAAGATGTCTTCAAGCTTTTCTGCACCCTGCTCAGCTAGAAATCTCCGGGTATCAGCAGACAAAGTGTTCTTTATTTGTTCTGTTATAACAAATTCCTCAAGACCTTCATAGGTAGGGGGGAGCTGCGAAAGCTCAAGGCACTTTGTCAAGTATCCCTTCAAACGAGACGAGAACTGCTGAAAAGTTTCAGAGCTCTCCTTCCTGCTGTTGCGAAACAGTTGCAAAAATTTGCGCGCGTTCATTTCAAAGCGCTCCAGTAACGCTTTCTTCAAGATGTCGTAGTTGTCTTGTTGGCTGCTTTCCAGTTTGGCGTAAACATCATACGCGCTACTTTTTAACGCCTGAGAAAGCTTCATATTCCAACTCGACCTCTCTAAACCGTACAGAGTTTCAATTTTTTCAAATTTTTCTAGATACGTGTCAATCTTCTCATTTGGACAAGGGAAAGATTCAAGAGCAAATGACATAGCAGAGAGATGAGTAGCTTGAGTGTTAGAAGGATCAGTTAAAGAAGAATGCGGATAGGACTCTCCATTGCTGGAGGTAGAGGCAGCTACACGACTTTGGAACTCTAGAGCTTTAAGCGCCAGCACATGCTGTCTTTCTTTCTCTTTTTCCTCCTGCTGTCTTTCCTCCCTCTCCTTCTCATGATGTCTCTCCTTCTCTCTTTCGTTTGCCCTGCGGATTTCCATTTCCTCATCCATCTTCTTCTGCTCTCCAGCTTCTGCTGCTTTTCTCTCCGCGTCATATCTTTCCAGTTCGTCCCTGACAAAAGATTTCGCTTCGTCTCCGTCCAAACCTTCTTCTCTTGCCTCGTTCCTAAGGATCTGCCTATGCTTTGCCCTCTCGGCCATAGTAAATAGCTGGCTGGGACTAGTCGAGAAAGAAAAGAAGAAAAGGATACACTTGTTCCTTCCACTTACGAGAAAATACCAAAACAAAGATGATATACTTTAACCTGGGATACCTCCTCCAAAATATATAGTATCTAACTATCGCTGCTATTAATCGGCAATAAAGCACCTAATGCAAGCGACTATGCCAAATAAATGGTAGTAAAGATTAATCACTAAAAAAATAAGTTGCTACAGTGGAAACAAAACAATTATTTCAAAAAAGTTTTAAGGAGAAAACAATTCCCTTAATATTATAAATCCACTACATGTTCACCCCTGAAGTCAGTTAGGGTAAGGGAGGCAATTAACAGGACGTAATTGTCTGAATGCTCTCCTTAGCTTAGCTCAAACACCTACTGCTCCAGAACCCAGTGAATGTTATACACTCACGAAATCTATTACCAGCGGCTTTGTATTACAAGATCAGTACATAACATATTCTGACAAAGATCACCCTGTAATCAATTGTATAACTCTAATAATGCTGTGGAAAAACAGTAGATATATATGTGTGTGGTCAGCAAGTCAATATCAGATCGTTTGTCTAGGGGACAATATATAGATATATATTTTTTTTTTTTAAATACCAAAACCCACGAGACAATCACACTTACTCTAACTAGTCTATAAAGATTACAGATCAAAAACCCCGGTAAACGAGAAATTTCTTGTCGCTCTACTCAGGATTAGAATTCAATTCCCGGAAAAACGAGCACCCATTTTGTCGTATATTTTCGATAGGGTAATTAAGATCACTTTTGGTCCCTCCTAAATAGGACTGAATATGACTAGTACAGGTGATAGCTCAGTGATGAATTAAGGTAAAGAAATAGAATTTCACAAGTGAAATGGTGAAAGGTAAAATCTGTCCCTGGATTTGATAAATAATCAAACCAGCCTATCGATTACGACTGAGAGTTTGGATCAGACAGTTTCCTATAAATATATATATTGATATATTTAACCAGTCACATATACACATACACAGATAAGTGACGACAGTTAGACGCACATACGTGAAAACTATATCTATAAAATAAGGATCTTTTTAAACAAGCTGACCGCCACACGTGAATAAAGTTATGTAAATTTTTATTTATCATTTAAAAAAACTTTACATCGACAATATTGAATATCAAATCAAAATACAATAAACATAGGTTAGGAACCAATTTAAAGAGATAGACTCATAGGTGAAATACTTTCCCCCCCCCCCCCCCCTGTTGCCAAGATCCCGTTATAAGAGAACTTATAGCCACAAAGAGTCACAGATTTATACGCTAAGGTCCAAGGTTTTCCCTCTCTCAGTAAAAGAACAGAGTTTATATATATATATATATATATATATATATATATATATATATATATATATATATATATATATATATATATATATATTATATATATATATATATATATATATATATATATATATTAATCTATCCTAAGAGGAAAACAGCATTAGCAAAAACTTGCATACAAGAGAAAATACAAAAGTTATTACATGGGTTAAATCATAAACGAATTATTCATCCCTGTTATTCTCTTGCTCTGACAGCTGTGTACACAGACAACATGCGCACTCTTACCTAATCGTTGTTTTTCATAACATCTGGAACAAATTGTTCAGTCACTCACCAACCATCCAAGCTTGAGTTACTCAAGAGTCAAACCCCAGTTTCTCCAAAGACTAATTAATCAAAATGTTGGGAAACGTTCGTCTCACTGTTGTAATAGGAGGCTGATAAAGGTCACTTCAATTTTTCTCCAGTTAGGAAAGTACTTATGATATCTAATGTTCACAGGGGTACAATAGCTTGGAACTTCACTCGGTAAGTTGAATGTCAGGTACATAAATCGGTTTAAGATAAATCTCCTTCACAACACAATGGTATTATTTGGGAAATGTCAAATATTATTTCAGTCGCCACCACAGGCGAAATATATATGAACTTGAGAAAGAAATCTGGATATTAGTAAGTCCAGTTACCATTTATTCTTAATATTACTTTTAGGCCAGCACTCTGTCGTTCTTCTGGGTGTAAAACACTAGGCCAGACAGGTCACTTGCAAACCCCCGGTAATTATATTCAGAATGATCTTTAGGTAATGTTCTTCTCAGTTACATAGGTACTGAAAACCGCTGGTAAGATTTAGGGTTTATGACCCAGATACTCCAAACAGAACTACGGGCATCACAACGAAACTGAGAGTTTCACTTATAAATAAGTATCTAGAACGAAGCAATCACGTCTACTGCAACTTGGAGATTGAATGGCCAGTCTAAGCTACTCGTGTAGATACATGGAACAGACAAAAGATCCCACGTTATTTCGAAATCCGAAACAGCACCGGTATCTCCCCTTCTCATCTAACACTTACGTTAAACCAATAGACTGCCATAAACTGCCACTTTGCGTCTTCACACCTCACGCCCAGGACTGACCGTAGAGCGTGTCATGGAAAACCCGAGACGAATGTCTGATTTCTGAGCGATGCAGATGAAAGTTTCCACACCTAATCACCGAGAAACTGCCGAAAGAACTCGCGTGACAGATGAAAATGTAGACAATTGTCTGCATCTATGTCTGGCTAGACGTATATATTCACAGTTATTCGTCTAGTGCAGTGACTGACACATTATATCATAAAATGCGTTTCTAGTATGAGAAAAGAAACGGTAAAGTCAGAATGGGAAAATATATTAGGTCGCAAACGAACGAATGCGAAAAACAGGAAAAGGATAAAAGAGCGATAATAAAATAGAGGACACGGGTAGAATAAGAAAAGAATATAGAAAATGTATTGATCATAAATCTCTATGCGACAATACTCAGCGAAGCTGATCGACATCAGACGACTGGCTCTTGAACAGCCAACTTATATTACGTCCCTCTTCGCAGATCAAACATTATCTCCACCTGGAACTTGCTAACATCAAAGCTGGTCGGGAAAATATTATCGCCCCTGTAGCAAAATATGCGAGAATAAACTCTCAATTCAGTACGATTTAGGCATAAAACGATAATAAATACATTAGCTCGCATGTGTCTGACGGTTGGCATCGTCGAAGCCAGCAGCGCTGCTTTTTGCACAGTGCTAAGCCTATAGAACGATTTCACGGAAAAAGTCTGACACGCTTTAGTTTCGTTTTCGAGAGACACTACTAATATTTAACTTTTGCCCAATCTGCTGATTACACTTTGTAAGTCTAGCCTTACAATTAACTATTGGCGGAAGTATACCCCAATATAGCTATCTGAAGTAACACTTTCTGTCAACTTTGTAGCAAAACTAGTAGTAATCCTTACATTTTTGGTAGTATTACACGATACAATGCTAACTAGTAACGCAAATTCTTTAACCCGCCCCGTCTACACCCCGCGTCGCTAACACAGTCTGCAACGCATATATTCACACTGCAGAATAGCCAGCAAGGCCAAACCACGCAGACAGTTTTATTTCCTCCTAATGGTAGCATTTCTGATGTAACTAAAACTGTAGTTATTTGAAAAATACATGCTCGCAAGATGAAAGAGAGGAAGATGGCGGACTTGTGTAAAATTTTAGTTGACAATGAACGATGACAAAAATTGGAAATTTTAAATCATTATGAAGTTCCCCATAAGAATTATATGATAGTATGACGTAGAGTTAGCTTAGTAAGAATGTACTTTAAATAATATAATAGTCCCAGTAATAGAGAAGTTATTGAAGAAATACTAATATCTAGGAACACACGACCAGACACACTGGCGTTCCTGCTCATGTTTTTTGGTAACGTTAGGGGGACGCGAGCTGGGAAAAGAGGCAGGGAGGTACATTCAAATTCGCTTAGGGTGAAAAGAGGATGAATGGGAAAGGGGAACGGTAGGAGAAATGTAATCCTAAACGTGATATCTTTTGTATTGGGCATGACTAGAGCAGACTAGCCAATCGACCACCAGTTATTCAAAATTGTTTTGGGTTTTTCATTCAAACTGCATTTGAATTCAAGTAGTAGAACGTTACGATTGGCTGGGCTGGTAGATATTAGCAAAAGGCTTTGATTATTCATTGCCAGTTGAACTAATATTTTTATACAGATACGCTGAAAAACAGCTGTGTTAATTATAAACTTAAATAAAGAATCAAGTCACAGTCTGTACGATTCGGAGGAAGCTGAGGCCATTTCTTCACTAAATCAGTGTCATTTGTTTATATATTTCTTGATTGTGGTAAGGATATTTTATGAAATTTACTATGTTTGGTCCAACTACAAAAGTTAGATACTGCTTTTGGGGAAAAAGTGAAGGACATGTCGGAAGCAGACATTGTTGAGTCCACACATTAAACGGTATCTGACTGATGTATGTTGTTATGATTATGTTGACATATTATTGTATTAAAAATAGTTTACGAAACACAGCACGAAATGACTCAGGCGCTGAAATGAAAGTTTCACCAATGGAAGTCGACTTAATATGTGTTCTGAGTAAGTTTTGAATTTTGTTTTATTTCTATTCATTTCAGACCTATTTTGTTTATTTGCAATATAGCAACGGCAAGTGACGGAGGGCGGATGTATTAGTAAAATAACAGCCAAATAAGGCTGCTCGATTCACACGTTTAGACAGAAAGTTTTTCGTTTTTTAAGCAATTTTGGGGGTGGGGTATTGTTGTTTATGTAGCTATTTGGTTGTTTTATCGGACCATCACCATTTTCTAAACATTCGGTATCAGAATTAAGGTCTAACACTTAGTAACAGCTTGTAAAGCCGCTGACCTACTTTCGATAACGTTATGGATGTCAAAGGTCATGTTTAGAATTTAGCTTGTGAACGTTGCTTGTGAACGTTAATCTTTTTTTAAAAATTGCCTCTCTCGCATAATTAACCTTTTTTTCTCTCAATTATTTCAGGGGACAATCGTTATGATGCACATTTTTCAATGACGGGAAGAGGCAGACGTCCGGCTCTGCCACGGATTTCTACTGTGACAAATCTATTGGCACAGTTCTGTCTTCTGAAGGACTAGGAAAATGCAACATCGGAGCTAGTACGTCTTGTTGTGTAAAGTGTATATATCATATTATTTCCTCTCATTCTCTGATGTTAAAAATCATTAGGCTAATGAAATTATGTAGTTGAAGCTTTCCTGGAAGTTGCTACAGGTTTTGAGTTTATTTGCAATAACAAACATAAAAGACAAATGACATAATCCATGTAAAAGAGAGACTTACAATCTACTGTATAATTAATATAATGATTTAAATGGTAAATGCAGTAAAAATTAATGCCGCAATAAATGCTTAATGATTAACAAAGGGAAAGAAAAAATAATTTCGCCGACATTTTTTGTATTAATAATAAAATAACACAATCATGTAATTTGTCCTCTTCCCGTCCCTCCCAACAAATTTCTCTCAGGTGACCTCTTGGTTTCTCTGTGCTACATGAACAGAATGTGAGTAAAGGACAGCTACAATACAGGTGCCAGATGTCAGTACAACAAGCCAGTGCCCTGAGAGGAGATTCACTTGAGGACTTTCTGAACACACAATTATCTTTTGATGCAGCTGACCTCAAGTGACAGTGAGTTGGACACGGACTAATATGTAATGTTTTCTTTGTTTATAAAAATCAAATTTTAAGCAGTAAAGGTTGTTTCAATCAAGTGTCACAGCAGGTTCGTAAACACAAGAGAAGTTCTTTCTCGTTTGAAGGCCGTTTATTATGATCAGTATAGATGGTAGTACATTTCACAGGGGTGGTAATGTTATGGACGAAAACAGATTACATCCTTTCAGCTCAGTGACCGGCTTCATGTCTCTATCACAGGGTGGTAAATCAGAGACGCTTCATATCAAATCTTCGACCTCCGTGTTCAATGGCCGGCTTCATCTCTGCTAGGTTCTACGTCACTGCCCAATTAAAATTATTATTTTCTACGTCATCCGTTTCCAACTCACTAGCTAGGTGTCCGCTTCGAGAGTACAATTCTTGCTCAATTTCCCATACTCGCAATTGTGGCGTCATCATCTAATATGTGTCGAAATATGCTGTGACATATTCACCCCTGGGCTCTTCAGAGAAAATGTGGCTTATAGCAACATTTTCAATAAGTCCTTCTAAAAAAAAAAACATTTACAGAATCTCAACAACAACGTAATTATATAGCTCCCCTTTTCTATAAAACTTTGGAACTATTAACCATTAATGTCAACTAATGTCTTCAACCAATAATTTAAAGTCAAACATTTCCAAAATAATCGTTAAGGTACTAAATATATAACCCCCTCTTCTTATAATCTTCCACTCGCTGCTACCTAAACAAGTTCAGCCCTCGACTGACACTCGTCTAATTCTCTGCTCAGTGTACCCATTGTATCTCTACCTAGAAACACAACTTCTACAGGTCCCGGCACCCGTCTTGCTCCCTGTTTCTATAGTCAACCTTCTGACTCTCCGCCATTGCGTCTAGGTTATCACCCCTCGCTCCGCTAGGTATGCATTAACATTATTCCCCAGCTCAACTCGCACATAAGTCCTTTTTGGACCCTATTATGCCCCTATGCAAGATCTAGCTATCGCCTCCATCTTGCACCTATAGCTGCTATATTCAGCCCTCAGAGAATCTCTTCTTTCTCTTTCTCCTCTTGCTCTCAGTTTCTATCTTACTCCTGTTTGCTATCTCATTTCGTTCTCTATGCTCCTCGCATAATTTTACTTTACCCTCTGGGTTTTGGAGAAGCCTATCTCCTCACAAGTTTTCACAAGACTTCAGCAATCGCTGCAGCACCTCTGTGCTCCACTCTACCTCTTAACCTCGTTCCCTCTCTGGAACTATCTATACGTTTACACGTTCTTTATTGTTAATCTCCCAGTTCCTTCCTTACCT
Organism: Oreohelix idahoensis; assembly: GCA_024509875.1. Lineage (NCBI taxonomy): Eukaryota > Metazoa > Mollusca > Gastropoda > Stylommatophora > Oreohelicidae > Oreohelix > Oreohelix idahoensis. Next base: position 24,116 of record JAMPIV010008040.1, on the reverse strand, counting down.
CCATTGCTCACCAATATTCAATGGCCTCTTCTGAATTCCAAGAATTCAGCCATTTTCTTTATAATTTCTTAATTTACCCTATTTCTCCGTTTTCTTATAACTCATAAGTTCGTCAGTACTCTGTGACTTCTCAATTTTCCCGTACTTACTTATTTTAGCGATTCTCTTGTGCTCGCCATCTCCCATGGCCCTTGATACCTCACCGTCCAATCTCTCAATTACTCACTCTTAATTTCGCCATCTCCTATGGCTCTTCTACCTCTCATATAATATCCCCGCCATTCTTCCATGGCCTTAACCTACCTTTATTTATTCATTATTTCCAACATTTACTTAATTCTCCTTTTACTCCTCATTCCCCCCTTCTACTTCACTTATTCATAAACTCCACTATTTTCTATAGTGACCTCCTTGTCCCTATGCCTTTCCAACGAAATCTGTTTAGCAATATCTATTTTTGCCTCTTCCTTTATTTCTCTTCTGACTTCGTTCACGATTTGCTTGCTCTATCCTTCTCTGTCGTCTCAACATCCTTTCGTCATCTAACATTTTCGTCAGAACCATGTCTATTTCATCTCTTGTGTTTCTGGAAAGTATGTATAATACTTTTCCTCCAGCAACCTCCATACCACGCTTCTACAGAGGTTAAAATCAGGCCGTTTTATGATGGTCTCTATCACCCTCTTCAACTCCTCCATGTTTGGTTCATCCACTTTAATCATTTTCTTGCTCGTGCCATTCACCTCTTCTCCCACTCCTTTTCTCAATTTCTCAACCATTTCGCACCTCTCTGTGGGCCATACTTCCCTCATATGACTCTCTTTATTTCTACATCTTACATTTTCTTCTGTGTCCTCGTCCTCTGAAAATTCTAAATTATCTTCTTCATCTGACGATACACTGTCTGAATAACTGGACTCCGAATCAGAGAACACGTCTCTTTCCACTATTTTGATTCCCCAGTAATTAAGTTCCTCCATTACTCTCATTACCAGCCTGCGAATTTCTTCTTTTCTTCCTGATAAGTCCGTATCAAACCTTTTCTCCAGAAATCTCTGCACATACTTTAGTACTACGGTGTCGGGTCTAGCACCTCTCAGTTCATCCTTTATCGCTTTCTTCATCTCCTCCATGCTTGGCTTAGCCACCTTGCTAATTTTCTTCTTCTCTTCCAAGCTTCTGTTAACTCTCTGTACTCCTTTCTCTTTCTCCCGCTCTCTAATTGTTGTGTCGTTATTGACACATTGTGCTGCTAACTCTTTCTCATTCCCTCTTCTACTAATATTCCTTGAGTTCTCCTCAACCTCGTCAGCTTCTCTGGCACTTCTCTTGTCTCTTGAGCTTTCCTCAGGTTCGGTACTCTTTAACTCGTAATTACCTCGACCTCTATTTATAAAATCCTCTCGCTGTGTCCTTGTTACACTCCGTGGTATCCTGGATGCTCTGACACTGCTACAATTTGATGTGTCTTTGCTTCTATACCTCCCTTTCCCGTTTTTCACTGGAATTCTTGATTTTTTTATTTCTATTCTGTTGCTACTACTATTCCTCTCTTCCTGTCTATCTGTCTTGCCGTCCGTTCTGGGTCTCTTATTCTTCCCACAATTTCTGATCCCTCTAACCTTCATCTCAATTGGGACAATTTCTCTCAATCTGGCGAGACGCTTCACATAATCAGATGAATCGTCCGACGACACATCAGATTTTTTTGAATCCCCGCTTATACCTGTGGTGCCCAGCACTCCCGGTGTCTCTGAAGTCCCTCTTATCTGATTCATCAAGTCCTGCAGATCTCCCTGCTCTTTCTGTTGAACTGTGGTCCCTTCTGGTTCCGTGTCCTCCTTCCTCTCTTTCCCATTCGTCAGAAACTTCTTCTTATATTCCATCAACGGAATATCATCTTCGCTCTCCCAATCATCTGTCAGAAATCTCCTCTTATATTCGTTCAACGGAATATCATCTTCACTCTCCCAATCGTCGGTCAGAAATCTCCTCTTATATCCCATCAGCGGAATATCATCTTCACTCTCCCAATCTTCTTGATCTGCCAGTCCCTCTCTCCTATCTGAATTCTCTCTATCTTGTGGTTTATCAACGTCAGCTGGTACTCTGCCTCCATTCTCATGTTCCCCATTTAACTCCTTATTCCCCATCGTAACTGATTCACGAGCTCTCCTATCACCTTCCTCATCACCGTCTTCAATTCCCTTATTTTCCTTTACAGTTTTTTAGTTCTGATTTTACATTGTTCCTGCCAGTCTCACTTCTTACTCTATCGGTATTTGTGTCCGAATAGTTCGTTATACTCAATTCGTTTTCCCGATCCGATTCCCTACCATCGACAACTGGTGGTGATACCCAGGTGGTCATCCTCTCGGGTCTAATTCTCCTTTTTAAAGGGGTTTTGTCAAATGTGAACCACGGTCTGTAATCATCATTTCTTAATTGTTGCACGTGTGCCTTAGTGGTGTGATTTAGTTTCTCATTCCAAATCCTATAATTTGCGACTGAGGTTCTCTCTAGTACTACGTAACCCTTTATCCAACGATTATCCAACTTTGTTGGACGTACGTGTTTCTTATAATACACTCTATCCCCTGAACGAAACTCCTGTAATTTTGCTTTTCTGTCAGCATAGCGTTTTTGCCTGTCAAACTCCTTCCGTAAGTGTCCGAGTACAAATCTATGTGCTTTATGTTTTTCTTGTAGGATCACTTCAGTAAAGTCCTCTCCATAATATCGTTTTCTGTCCCTTAGTATTCGCTCCATCGGAAACGTGGGATCCCGTCCGTACAACAAATAGAACGGTGACATGCCCCTACTTTCATTTACATTGAACCTAATAGCTTCTAGTGCCTGCGTCAAACACAAGTCCCAGTTTTCTACCTTTCCTCGGCAGTACTTGCTAATAACATCATTAATTACCCCATGCATCCTTTCATTCATTCCATTTCCCTGCGGCCTGTAGATCGTAGTCTTAATATGCTTTATATGCAGCCTTTCCAGGGTGTCCTTAAAAGGGTTACCTAGAAACGCTTTCCCGTTGTCCGTTAGAACAGTTTCAGGACAACCATGTCGTGGGATAATTTCTGTGGTCAATATCCTGGCAATAGTATGTGAGGTCCCATCTGCTACTGCGAAACATTCCGGCCATCCACTATAACAGTCTAGGAAATGCAATATCATGGTGTTCCCCGCATTTGTCTTTGGGTACGGACCAGATAAATCGATACTAATTTTCTGCATAGGAAAATGTGGTCTATCCATCTCCTGTAGCGGACACTTTATAGCTTTCATCCGTCTAAGCCTACATGGTTCACAATTTCCCACATATTCGGTAATGTGCTTGTTCATGCCAGGCCAGTAGTACCTTCTTTTAATGACATCCATCGTCTTATCTCTCCCAACATGCCCGTTACCATCATGGTATTGGTCTAAAATTTTCCTTATCAACTGTTTCGGGATGTACTTGCGCCAACCATTTTCATTATCTCTTCCGGCATAGTATACCTGCCCATCGTCAGGCCATAAAAAGAAATTATCCACGTCATCGGATCCCCTTATCAGCCGTTCCTTTAGCTCTCTGATTTTCTCATCCTTCTCTTGTTCAATCACCATATCGAAGTTTTCTTGCCACTTTGTTATTTCCTCCTCCTCTTTTTCAATTTCTGGTGGTGTTGACGTCTTCTTCCGTTTTCTACTTTTTATCCTTTCTATGGTTTCCACCTTAAAAAACTTATCATTTATATCCTCCTCCTCTTCCTCCTTGTCCCCGGAATTCTCTTCCTTTCCAGTTTCGATTCTAGCTCTAGATAACAGATCTGCACAGGTGTTCTTCCTTCCGGCAATGTGTTCTATCTTCATGTTATACCCCTGTAAGTTTAACGCCCACGTTTGTAACTTCCTCGTTCCCTCCTTCTGCTTAGACAGCCAAGTAGTTAGAGGCTTATGATCAGTGCGTACAATAAAGTCTGCTCCCCTTAAATAGTAGTCTAATTTCTGCACTGAATAATATATAGCGAAGGCTTCTTTCTCTGTGGTCCCCCATTTTTTCTGTGAGCCACTCAGCTTGTGTGACACAAACACAATGGGTTTCTCGTCCTTTATGTATGGTAATATATCCTCTTCTCCCGGTCTGTTTATCTGCACTAAACAAGCTCCTATTGTTGTATCCGATGCATCAGTATATAGTACCATTTGACCATGCAAATCCGGATGTACCAAATAAGGAATTTCAGTGAGTGCTGTTTTCAATTGTTCAAACGCCCTTTGACAATGTTGATCCCACCTAAAGCGAACATTCTTTCTGGTCAAATTAGTCAAAGGTTCCGCCATTTCAGAAAATTTTGCCATATGCCTCCTAAAATAGGCGAAGGCCCCCAGAGCTCCACGAACTTCTCTGACATTTCTAGGAGAAGGTATGTTTCGGATGGCCGCAACCTTCTCATCATCCGGTCTCACTCCATTCTGGTCAATGATGAATCCTAAATATTTGATTTCTTTTTTTAAGAAATCACATTTCTCCAATTTTAGCTTTATTTTATGTTCCCTCAATCTATGGAATACTCTTTCGACATGTTCTAAATGCTCCCCCCTAGACCCAGCCGTATGAATTAAAATATCGTCTATGTATGCCATGGCAAACCCGTGCATCCCCACCAGAACCTCGTCCATCAGTCCCATATATGTGGCCGGGCTATTTTTCAATCCGAAAGGCATAACCTCCCACGCAAAGCTGCCCATATGCGTGCAGAAGGTACTTTTCCTTTTTGCTTCTTCTGATAGAGGAATACTCCAAAATCCTGACCTCGCATCCAGGGAAGTAAACCACGTAGAACCACCAAGCGTGCTCAATATATCATCAATCCTCGGCAGAGGGTAAGAGATTGTCTTCGTCACCTTATTCAACGCCCGTAGTCACAGCAGAATCGGTATGTTCCGTCCTTCTTTCCCACGATGACCACTGGCGAGGACCATTCAGAACGGGATCGTCGAATCAACCCCGCCTTCAACATACCCTCTATCGCCTTTTCTATTATCATCCGGTTTCGTAGGGGTGTACGATATGGTCTGGACTGTATTGGTTCTTGTTTCTCCGCTGTTTCAATTTCCATGACCACCGTATTCGTCTGCGTAACTTCTGAATCAGTCAACGCAAAGATATCTTGATGTTTTATGACAAACCCTTCTAGTACCTCCTTATCTACTTTTTCTGCCCTCAACTTTGTCAGCAATTCCTTAATCCTTTCTTCAGTTATCAACTTCTTCTGATCCATTTGCTTCTGATCCTTAAAATTTTTCTTTTTGTGATCTATTTCCCTTTCCGACCCTGACCATTCCTTAACATTACTTGAATGGATTCTCTTTCTACATCCTCGATTTGGTTTTTGGGTTCCTAAATCACCAATTTCTGCTATCATTTTTTCCGTGTTTTCTTTTCTGCACGACCATCTTTCTCTAACAGTTCTTTCTTCAGTCGGAATAATTTCCTTTTGTCTATATAATTCGGCTGTTTGTGCCTTTTGATGGGGGCTCCAATTCTGTTGGCCCCTATTATCTGCTCTCCCTCGTTCCGTGTTCTTGGTCGTAGAATTACTTACTCTCCTTAACTTTATTCTTCCCACCACGCTGCCTCGTGAAACCCTGGTAGTCTTCCCAGATGTATTTATCAGAATTACTGTCAATTCATTATTTTGTCCTAAGTTCTGAATTCCTTCCAATAACGTAATTCCTGGTTCTTGTTCTATATCTCTGCCTTCCAATTCCAACACATCAACCGTCTCATTTTTTTTTATAGTAAGGATTTAGTTTTACCTTTCCTCGAACAAAATTTATAGAATTCGGTGGCAGGATTACTTGTTTCCCATTCCTCACCAAGGAAGCTAACTCGATATCGTTTTCAATTGGAACAACATTTTTACCTATCTCCAACACGTTTTTTATCATAGTCCAGTCGGGCTCGATACTTACATAGGAAATCCCTACCCAAAATTATGTTTCTTTGAATTCCTCTAATAACCTGAAAATTGTGAGTAATTTGTTCCATTCCTATTCTGAAGTTCAATTTTACTTCCCCCAAGACTATCAATGGTTCCCTAGCTACAGACTCTAGTTTAAGCCGGCTAACATTCAGCTTCATCCTACTCCTGTTTAACTTATAAACTTCTTCTCTCATGATCGAGTGGCTGGCTCCGCTATCTATCAGTGCCCGAAATTTTTGATCCCAAATTTGTATTAAACAAGAACTGGGGTCCAGTTCTCCTTTTATACATTTAGCAGTTCCCTTTGTTACCGTCAGTACATCTGGCAACCTAATGGGTTTTACTTTATAATCTCCTAGCTTCTTCCTATTAATGTTTTGATTATGGTGATTAGTCGTTATTGGTCCCCGTACAAAACTTTTCTTTATACATTTATTCATGGTTCCTAATTGAGGCCCTTGTCTATGAGTCCCCCTCAGTCCTGCCTCTCGCACTGAGTGGTCGAATAATTTTTTCGATATCCATTCGGTCTAAATTTCCCATGATCCTCTTCCACTCTTTTCCTCAGGGGTTCTATATCCGTATATCTATTCTGTATCCACTGTCCTCTAGTATTTCCTGCGCTTTTTTGCAAACCTACATTTCTGCCTGAATTCGAACCTCTTACCTCGTGAGCATTCCTTATCCTCGCGTCTTGCCCTAAATCTTCTTTTGCTCCCCAATATTCTTCTCTTCTGTGTGGAGGTTTCGGGATTGTATCCCGGGTCATTGTTGTCGTTTGGCCCCATCCATTCTCCCGTTCGGGTGCTCCATGACTATTATGGTTCATGCGCCCTCTGGTCATCTCTACGGAGAAATCTCTGGGATAAGGGTATATCCATCTTTCATACCTGGTCGGTTCTTCTCTATTCTCCTCAAATCTCACTTTTCGTCCTGGAGCATTTTGAGCCCTATGTCTCCATGTCATTCCAAAGTGGGCCTCCTCTCTCTCTAGCTCTTCAATTTCTGAGTTACATTGCACTTCCTTCCGCTCACAGTTCTTGGCTATGTGTCCCCTAACATTACACAAGAAGCATCTCCTCTCATCAGCCACCTGAATCATGCCCTTTCTATTTTCATCATCTCGGCTAAATTCACGATACCTGTGGGGTGCCGATTGGTGATCTCTTACCCTTGGTCTGTCTCTATCCAGGGGTCTCTGTTGTTGACCAACTGGTTCCTTTAATCCTCCACCTTCCACCTGATCACTCGTTCTCAGTCGAAACCTTCTCAATAGGTTCTCTTCTGAGATAGCCAACCTCACAGCCTCGTTTAAAGTTTCCGGGCTTTTCCTCAGCAAATGCAACCTAATTCCATCCCTTTGTAGGGCATCAATAAATATACCGACCAATTGTTCTTCAACGTCCGGGTGATGTATATCTCTTCCCACAAAAACCTCTTCTGCCAAGTTTTTTAGTCTATCGCTAAAGAGTTGTGTGGACTCTCCAACATTTTGTCTGAGTTTTCTAAGTAGGCCCCAGGAATATTGTGGGTCCAAGATCTCTCCGTAACTATTCAATAAATCTTTCTTGAGGGTCTCCCATGGTTCTAGAGGCTCTTCCTCAAATCTCCTTCTTATAAAATCATTTAACAGACCATCACTGGTCAGAAAGGCAAGTCTTTTGTTTTTTCATTTTCATCCGCTCCTATGGTAAAGGCGTACCTCTCTGTCCGGTCTATCCATCGCTTGCACCCTCCGGCCTCTCCTCGATATGTCTCTACATTTTGGAATACATTATGGTGTCGGCCCTCTAAGTTCCATCTCTCTAAAGCACTTGTCATCTGTAATAAGGCCATTGTGGTGGGGTCAATTCTTTGTTCTTCCGCCATCCCAATTGCTTACCTCTCCTTCTTCTCAATCAGGCCCCCCCTTTTTTTTTTAACAATTAATCAATTATATTTTTTTTTTTTTTTTTTTTTTTTTTTTAACTAGGCGGAGTTTTCTAGTTTGACTGTTTGTAGTTTAACTAATATAATACCCAGTGACTGTCTGTACAATCAAAAAAAAAAAACTGGGTCAGTAGGTGTACCTGACTACTTAGTTAATTCTCTAGCTAAACTCCGCTATCTGACTAAATCGTTCTCTGTGGTTCTGGCTCCTCGATGAGAAATTTTTAACAAACGTTCTCGGTGGTTCTGGCTCCTCGATGAGAAAGTTTAACAAACGTTCTCGGTGGTTCTGGCTCCTCGATGAGAAAGTTTAACAAACATTCTCGGTGGTTCTGGCTCCTCGATGAGAAAGTTTAACAAACGTTCTCGGTGGTTCTGGCTCCTCGATGAGAAAGTTTAACAAACGTTCTCGGTGGTTCTGGCTCCTCGATGAGAAATTTTGACAAACGTTCTCGGTGGTTCTGGCTCCTCGATGAGAAAGTTTAACAAACGTTCTCGGTGGTTCTGGCTCCTCGATGAGAAATTTTGACAAACGTTCTCGGTGGTTCTGGCTCCTCGATGAGAAAGTTTAACAAACGTTCTCGGTGGTTCTGGCTCCTCGATGAGAAATTTTGAGAAACGTTCTCGTTGGTTCTGGCTCCTCGAACAAACGTTCTCGGTGGTTCTGGCTCCTCGATGAGAAAGTTTAACAAACGTTTTCGGTGGTTCTGGCTCCTCGATGAGAAAGTTTAACGAACGTTCTCGGTGGTTCTGAAGAAGGGATTGTCCTCTAGCCATGTCTTTGCAACCTCGAAATTTTCAATGTATGACCGTTGCAGGCCAGCACATTTTCATATAACAAAGTCTCAAAGAAGGGATTGTCTTATAGCCACGTCCCTGTGACCTCTGAATGTTCAACGTATGACCGTTGCAGACCAGCACATTTTCATATAACAAAGTCTCAAAGAAGGGATTGTCTTATAGCCACGTCCTTGTGACCTCTGAATGTTCAACGTATGACCGTTGCAGACCAGCACATTTTCATATAATAACGTTTTGAAGAATGGATTGAAGAAGGGTAATTTTACCTTACCCCTTATTCTCAGCACATAAATTTGAATCCTGTACTACGGCACCAGTTACCTACCCCCATATGTCACAGCAGGTTCGTAAACACAAGAGAAGTTCTTTCTCGTTTGAAGGCCGTTTATTATGATCAGTATAGATGGTAGTACATTTCACAGGGGTGGTAATGTTATGGACGAAAACAGATTACATCCTTTCAGCTCAGTGACCGGCTTCATGTCTCTATCACAGGGTGGTAAATCAGAGACGCTTCATATCAAATCTTCGACTCAGTGTTCCGATGGCGGCTTCATCTCTGCTATCACAGGGTGGTAAATCAGAGACGCTTCAAATCATCTCTTCGACCTCCGTGTTCACTGGCCGGCTTCATCTCTGCTAGGTTCTACGTCACTGCCAAATTAAAATTATTCTTCCTACGTCATCCGTTTCCAACTCACTAGCTAGGTGTCCGCTTCGAGAGTACAATTCTTGCTCAATTTCCCATACTTGCAATTGTGGCGTCATCATCTAATATGTGTCGAAATATCTTTAAGCTCAATAAATCTTATAGCTTTCCTGTGTGTAGTTTTTTATTTATGAGTGCATGAAAATGCATATTTGCACTTTGCGAGCACAACAATGAGACTTGCTACTGCATCTTTTGTCAATTTTGATGGACCATAATTCATTTAATTGATTTGTTGTACTTCCCATGTTTCTTTTCTGCAATAAGGACTTGTATGACTTTGTACAAAAAGCATTATTGACTTCGTAAGTGTTTGTTGACTGTAGTTATGATTGTGCAAAGTCAGGCAATTTGTTCGGTGCGAAGATGTTTGAAAATTTTTGTAATTCCCCACAATTTTGAAATGCTGTAACTCGATTGTTTAATGTCCGATTTTTAAAATTTAAAAAGGAAATTTCATGGCTTAAAGAGATCCATTAAGATCTATAAAAAAGACACTGTAAAAACCAAATGAAAAATCAGTTTGTGGTACCTAAGTTTAGCAAGCCTCTGTGTTCAATGAACACTGTTAACATGCCTGAAGCAAATATAAGTAAAAAGAAAAGAAGAGAATATCATAACAAAGGGAATGTGGTTACTCCACATTATTGTATGGAGGAAAAGTATGTGAACGTACAGTGGCGTATCTACTATAAGGACTTGAGGTGTGGTCACAACCAGGTGGGAGTCCTGTACAATTCAGGGGCTAGTGCATTTGTAAGGCACGCGAGGCTGACCCCATACCTACATAGGAAATTAAGTGTTAGAATAAATGATCAGAGATAAAAGGCCAGGGTGTCCTTTTGTTGCAGAGGGTCTATGTTCCTGTTGCCGGCTGGTGACAGGAAACCTGCTGAGTGCTTATAAACGCCAACCAGTCTCCAACCAGACTTATATGCTGTTGAATATCCAGTAGGAGCTTTGGCGATTGTTGAACTTGAAATTTCTGCAACTACCCATCGTATTATCTTACAACAAGGACTCTTAGGTGAAGAGTAAAACCTCTGGGGCATATCTGACATTTTCTTGTGTTTCAAAATATTACACAGGAATTTTATGGGGGTTTGAGGAACTACAGCCCTCATATACAGTGACTCTCCCGTTATATAAATACAGTGAATTAGCTTAATATTTCCTACAGGAAGAACAGTTATAAATACATAATAACTTTTAGTTATTGGGCAGATTGTCCCAACATTTTAAATTGTTCTTTTTCTGTAAACTATCTTGTCTTTGTTTTCAAAGACCTGTCCACAAGCTATGAATGGACAGGCAAAATAAATTGTAAATACTTTTTTTAAAGAAAAACTTAACTGATAGTTATTAATTTTTTTTATAGAAACTTAAAGTGTTTGATTGTTGTGTACCATCATTCATTTCTCCCCTAGACACTAGGTACACCATACACCATACACTAGAGCCACAAGATTGACCGTGTGAGACCTAGGGAGGTAGCGTTAGGTTCTCTGCACATAATTCATCATCATTATCTCTAGAGTCAGAGACCTACATGTGCTTGACCTCACACGGTTATAGAAACACCTTTTCATTCTTTTAGGACACCATCATAACCTCCCCAGCAAAATCAACTTTGCTACAGCCCCTTGTCTCTTCTTCAATCTGCTATTTATACGCACGTCTGCCTAATGACCGATAATTGGCGAATCTCTCGCGTGAGAACTCAGGTAAGCGAATCATGGCTCGCTGACTGTTATGCCGTCAGGTCATTGAAATTGGTAAATGTCTCTATGTTTACATGTCAAGAAAAAGGGCGTGGATTAGATATGAGTAATGCAGTCAGAAAATGCGTGCCTTGGCTTAGCAAATGGTAGACACTAAATGGGAAAGCAGAGGCTGTCAGATTACTTTATCAATATTTACATGTCTACGTCACAAGATGTACGACAACATCATTTATTGACTTTCGTAATTTACTGATGGGTAATCCAAACACCAAGAGATGTTTAACCCGTCAGCTACTACATTCATTGCTTTCAAGATACTAAGTTCTTCTAACTTGGATAAGTTGATTCTCGACTTAGAGGATTTACAAAGTAGCCCATATTCATTACAATGACAGTGCTGCATACATGCAGATTATTTGTTTCTCTGGAACTGGAGAAATGGTCTACCTAGCTCTTCAAACTCCGTGCTAGTAAGTCACAGTTAAAATGAAATAGTTGTCAAATCTAATAGCAAAGACTTACGTGCCGCAAATATGGGATTTTAAGTCCGTGTAGAGCATGGGTTCCCAGATTAGGGTACGTCTACCACACGGGGATACGAGAAACATCTCACATGGTTAATAACAACATTGTTGGCCAAACGTCTGGAAATATAGGTTTTTTGCATTATACAATTTTTTTTCTTTTCTAACTTACATAATCATTTTTTGTTTCAGTGCCAATATGGATTCGGCATTAGCAATAGATGAACGCACAAAGATTCTTCTCATGTTCACAAGCCAAGGTTCCTCACAAAAGAAGTAGCTGCCAAATTCTCTATGAATCCAGACACACTGTACATAATTCAACTACAATATTCCACAAGTAGGAGAATTAGTGAGCAACAAAGTTGTGGAATTAAAAGATCACGACGAGTTGTTAATTTAATCAGAAACATGATAAAAATAAAAATCACTTGAGTCTGAACATGATTTGGTGTTGTCTCCTTCAGAAACTGTACCAAGAATAAAACTGTTGGTTGACATGACAAAGAATCAAGGGTTTAACTCATTCGTTTGAATGTATTCTGATAAAAATAAAAATACAATTTCTTTACTAAAAACTGTTGTTATGTACCAAGTCATATTTTCTTTATGACACATTAATTAACCTGTTTGTGACCTTAGTAATATTCATTCGTTCCATGTTTTTTTCTGCCCCTCATCACATATGTTAACAAATTCTTCACTAAATGACTTAGAATATAATCAATATTATGACATCATGGACCTCATTTTTTCACTTTCGTTCTCCCTACAGCAGACATTGCATAAAAACGTTATTGTGTCAGGCTTTCCACTGAAGCGATACTACGTAGGTTATTTGTTGTTATATATATATATATATATATATATATATATATATATATATATATATATATATATATATATATATATATATATATATATATTTCAGGTTATATCCTGCCTTGAAGAATTTGTTAAATTCTACGTGCCTAAGTTAATAGCTGCCATCACCGGTATCAATACCTTGTCGAGGTATGGCGGCTTGCGTACCCTGATTACCCCAGAGCAATGCCAGCTGGAGTTTTACTCCTGGAAGGTTCTACCAATCTGGACAGGTTTGCGCGCAGGGGTCAGACTAAAGCAGACACCCTGGTCCTCCAGGTTTGGGGTTTTAGCATAGGGCTGACACCCCTGTCTATGTACAAAGAAATGAAGCTACGGAAACGACAACAAATGAACAAACTTTGCTGCGGGACGGACATCCGGAGTCTGGGGCTCCTATGACTGTCTGTGGTGAAAGCCAAAAGGAAGCCACTGAACCAGAGTCGGGGCACTGTACGAAGGATGGCCACCGACCGAGCAAAGTAGAACCAAGACACCACCAGGCGTGATGGCCACTGACTGCTTTGACCGTCGGTGGCTAAGGATCAAAGAAGAAGCAGAAGAAGTCAGCTGGAGGAAGCTTTTGTTGTTCTGAGCCCTTGTGAAATGTCAGGGGGTCTTCAACAGTGCCACCTTTAAGATTGGAAGAACCGCAGATGTGGGATTCTTTCCAGTTCCATTGTTGGGCCAGGCCTAGAAGAACATTCGAAGATAAATAGCCTTGTTTGGGGCTACTTGACTTTAAAAAAAAAACCATACCACACAAAAGAAATTAAAAACTTAAGATTATAAGCATCTAAAGACTATGGAACATATAACCTACGAGTTAATCTCTACAAGTGAACAATGAAATGATGACACACTTCTGTCGTGTTAAAGAACATAGCAAATGCCATTATAAATTGTAAAATAATATTAACATTTGTTCAAGTTTAGCACAGAGGAAAGACAGTTTTCACCAAAGACCAAGAAAACAGATGAAGATGGACTTTAATTAACTTTAAATATAATATAAATACTTGACAGTGAAACCATATATATTTTGAATAAATTTGAGTTTATTTGAAAATTAGCCAACAGAACAAAGAAAGATCCTGTACATATATAAATTATAAATTGTACCAACAGTCTTTATTTAATTATTTAAGTTTGGTTCATAATTCTTGTTGGTCAGTTAATTACACCTAGCAGAGCCATAGTCTAAGGTTAGTCTGGAGAGAGGCATCATAGGAACCTAAGATAGTACATTACCATCTCATCTAGGAACCTATACAGCGTGACTATACCTTTGATGTCGATACACCATAACTCTTTTCAGAGAATGGGGTATTTCTTGTAAGACCAGTCTCTTATCTGGCACTATCCTGGTATCATATGATACATCTATTTGTCCAGAATATTATCATCATCGTTATATCTTTCATCTCACTACACGGGTGTCTCAAGTCAGGGATATTCTGGGGGACATCCAACTCGGCTTTCTTGTCACGAGATATTAGGGTTATTATAGGATCACTTTCATCTTCTGTGCTATTTTGTAGGAAACATTTTTGAATAAGAAACATTTTTGTAGGAATAGCAAAATAAAATATAAATCATTTTAAGTACCGTTGAGTGCTATAAAAAGGTGTGGTATTTGTAAAGTTAAAGTTGTCTTTTATTAAGTAATTTAATTACTTAAGTATTTTGGTTTAGTCAGTAAACAAGGTCTGTTGTCTGCCAGTGCATTAGTGTGTGATCATGGCAGATTTAGTAAAATTTAGATCAGCCACTCTGCAGAAGGTAAAGGAGTTGGATTTAAGTGGTGATGTTCTCATTCAGTATGTCACAACAGAGTGTGATAAGTTCATGGTAAGAAAAGACAAGATATTGGAAACAGATAAGAGGTTAGCAGCTGAGGCTAAGAAGTTGCAAATAGAGGCTGAGGCTAAGAAGTTGCAAATAGAAGCTGAACTCGAAATCCCCCTTGTTTTCTCCTTCGTCTGCAAATTGTAACGTTTCACGTTGATAGTAAAAGCCTTCTGCAGCATACACGCGTTTCCCCAACACAATAAAATGTGTACTCCATTTCTAAGAAAAACCTTGAGATACGCAAGATGACCTATATTTAAAATTCCATTCATGTCATTTTATACACTATGTTACCAAAAACGAAAGACAGATGGACTAAGGATAGAAAGAAAGGGAGAGGCTGAAAGCATGGAACGCATGCAACACTAAACACGAGTCTCGCTATACAATTACTACCATCACGCGTGTAAGGCCACTAGCACTAACTTTTTTTCAGATAGACAGTGATAAAAAACACTACCCATCCGAGAGTTAGGTTTTAAAACTTACAAAACGCTTATTAGGAAACATGACATTATGCTGGTTTACGTTTGAAAACATTACAGTACCCAGACACCACATCGTATTCGAAGTAAACAGGAGGTAGAAGAAAATGCATATTTTGAACGCAGCCCCTTAGCCCCATACAATTTATATAGTTGGGTTCCTTAGGACTTGCTGACAAAGAATATGTTGAACGTTACGCAAATAGTCTAGGAATTAACAAATTATAGCCAAAAGAAATAGTGAGGGTGTCAGACAACACTAGAATCAGAATCGCTCAGTGGCAGATTTGGACACCACCATTGTACGGGAAATAGGTCCCCATGTTACCTCCTATTTGATTGGCGGAAAGTAAATGTAAGGCTAAACACGATTAGTCGGGCTATAAATATTGATTCTTGGTTGTTAGGGAAACGTGAGTAGGAGTACTTTTTTTCAAACGCTGGTGTAAACATGGCTCGATTGGTTAGAGCAGCCAATATAGTCAATCAGAGGCGTCAGGTCAGCATCACATTTTCAAATAAACTTACTAAAGAACCAGTGCGTTGAGCGCCAGTGCATATTTTTCTAAATAAAAGCCTGGGACATCGGCAGATCGAAATTGTGCTATATTCATTGCCAGTCAACGTAACTGTGTATTATTCCATGAATTGTGGTAAGCTTGATATATTCAATATCTTTTTAATGAAAATTGAATGTCAATTGACAATTTATGTCTGTATATATGTGTAGTTCAGTAGCGAACGTGAGGTAAAGCCTATATAGTGCTCCAACCTGAACAGAAGGTGTCGGAGGAAAGTAAAACTACATGGAATTGCCAAACAGTACACTGACACCTATCTTATTGACTAGAAAGAAATAATGCTGGAATTGCAGAGGCGTAGTAACCATTAGGGAGGAATATACCGGTGTAAATTATTTCAGATGAAGCTGACAGTTGGCCTACCGCTCTGAACTCAGTGTTTGTTATGTATTGTGTTCAGTCTAGAAATAGATTATGAATTAGTTATGAAGTAGGAAGTACAACCTTCTTGTTTCAGGGACCGTGGTCCTAAGGTTATTGAGCAGCACCTGGTCTGAGCTTTGCTGAATCTGGAGGCTGACAGCATACTCCTGGGTCCAGATAGCGACTAGAGAGGTGTCTCCAGAACACAGGGGAGAAATCGAGCAGAGGAGTCTTTTCCTGCCATCATCACGAAAGTTAAGGACTGTATAATAGAAACAGAGGGAAAATACCTTGTTTAAATTGAAAGGAACTGTGAACATTTCCCCATACTATTTCCAAGATAAACAAACTATTGAAGTCATGATGACAAATACCAACATAGCTTGAAAAAAACAAAACCAGTATTACCTCCTGGTACTACTACACACTGACACACATAGGATAATATTAATAAAATATGTCACTACAAGGTTCATATTTATAAATTCTGTACATATAAATTGTGATTACATTTGAATTGTGATTCCTGGTTCACTGTGTGGTTGAATAAGGATATATATTGGTGACAGTAATTAATACATATTTATATTTGAAATTTTATCAGTGACTTATTTAAGATAGTCTTATAGAGTGTTAAATGTGTGTGACTGTCCCAGTGTTGTCAAGTGTGGTGGAATAAATTAAATTGTTTATCTGTCTGTTGTTGTTATGACTTACACTTCATCATATACATACCCTAGACATTCAACGTAGTCATCACAATATTCCAGAATAATTCTGACTGAGGTATAAATGTGGCAGCAAGTAAGGTTATCTGTAAAACACTACACCTATTAGATACAGATACCTTCACAGCTGATCTCAGTCAGTACACTAAGTCCCCTATAAATATTTATAACATCCCACTTTACCACACAGTAACAGATGAACCCATCTACCCTCTGATATTGGGGTGAAGATGTGTTTTGGGGAGATCTCAAAAGACATGTGGTCACTGTAGCAGTACAGACCAGGTCGCAATCTAGGAAAGAGGACAGCCCAATAAATACTCATCCAGAGGAGATGAAAAAGGCTCAGGCTGAAGATAGTACACTAAAGCCTTGTTTTTGGCAAACTGCCAAAAGTTCATAACCCCCCAACAAAATACGAGTTTTACATGAAGGATGGACTGCTATACAGAAAAGCTGGAACCGGACCAAATGGCCATGGACAGCTGGTAGTACCATCTTCATATAGGGAAAAGGTTATGGAACGAGCACATCCTTTACCTAACAATGGACATAAGAAAAAAGGTACCACTGGTCAAAGGATAGCAGTGCAGTATTATTGACCAGGTATCACTGAAGACATAGCTCGGAATGTGACTGCCTGTTCAGAATGTGAAAAAGTAACCCCAACACGTGGGGAACACCAACATGACCTAGGGAAGCATTGGGCGGACGTAGGCCTAAAAAGAAAAAGGTAGATATAGTGGGTAGGAGAAAACCATCTCACAAGCGATTTACCGGAAAACCAGTAACCATGGCAACTCTCAGTGGTACACCGAGAGTGAATGTACAAAAGGCAATTCCGGTTGAAATAAGCTCGGTACCCCACGTCTGGGATAAAAATAAAAGTGTGGTTAGTCAACCACCTTTAATAAGAAAATTGCGGGGAAAACCCCCAAAAATAGTTAGTGGAAAATTGGGTTGTACGAACCGTTTGACGAGTGCACAGCCAACTTCATTATATCGCCCATTACATTAAAGTTGGGATGGCTCCGGCAACGTTATTATTTGGCCGGCCCATCAAAGGTCCAGTAGAAGCCTTATTGAGACAGATGAGAAAGCAGAAAAGACTGTAACCTTATCCTATCACTATGTTAACGAGTTGACATCACGTCTACAAACTGGCTGGAAATTAGCAAACGAGAATCTTCGTAATGCCAGAAGGAAACATGCTGCATATTTCAACAAGAAGGCGAAGGATAGAGAACTAGCTGGTGGAGAGAATGTGTTTCTTCTTTTACCCAGCAGTAACAACAAGCTACAAATAGGATGGCAGGGCCCATATACTGTTCTAGAGAAGTTGTCTAGAACCAACTGCGATAGACAAAAAGGGAAAGGAAAAAAGTCTGTCATGTTAATTTACTAAAGAAGTATTATAATAGAACTGCTTCTGAAAGTCCCTATTTGATGACACTGACCATAGCTACTGAGATGAAAAATGAACCTCTCACCTCATCTGAATATCCTTTAAGACCCTGTGAAACACATGAGCAAGTAAAAGTCAGTAATCACCTGACGAAAGGACAGAGGGAGCAGATTCAGAAAGTTCTGGAAAAACATGCAGACATGCTAACGGACAAACTGGGGCTAATTCCATAATTTAATGGAATATGATATGAAGTTACTAGACCCAACACCAATCTGCATGAGAACTTATCCAATTCCATCTGCCAAAGAACAAGCTTTAAAGGGAGAGATTGATTACCTATTGCAATAAAATATCATTTCCCAATCTGAATCCCCTTACAGCGCCAGTGTAGTTTTGCTGAGGAACCCTCTGGTGAACATAGACTACGTATAGATTATAGGTAATTGAATGCTGTCACAGAGTCTCAAGCAGATCCATTACCAGACACCACTCAAATATTTGCTAGGTTGAACAAGACAAAATATTTTTCTAAAGTGGATCTGAGCAAAGGGTGTTACCAAATTCCCGTCAAGCCTGAGATCAGTCCATTACTACCCATCTTTATGTTCCTGGGTGTAAATACAAACATTTATACGGATGTTCCAAAAACTGTGTCCTGTTTTATCCAAAAAGTTACAGTCTACATTTGTTCAAGTCATCATCATGTTCCTGGCTGTAAATACAAACACACAAACATTTATACGGATGCTCCAAAAACTGTGTCCTGGTTTATCCAAAAGTTAAAGTCTACGCTTGTTCAAGTCATCATCATCATGTTCCTGGCTGTATATTCAAACACAAAAATTGATGGGGATGCTCCAAAAACGGTGTCCTGTTTTATCCAAAAGTTCAACTTTTCACTTGCTCAAATCATCATCATCATGTTCTGTTTTATCTAAAAGTTCAAGTCTTCACTTGCTCAAATCATCATCATCATGTTCTGTTTTTCCAAAAGTTCTAGTCTACACTTGCTCAAATCATCATCATCATGTTCTGTTTTATCCAAACGTTCTAGTCTTCACTTGCTCAAGTCATCATCATCATTTACGTTTTTTGAGCTTGGAACCACCATTACACCAGGCTGTAGAACCACCATTACACCAGGCTGTAGAACCACCATTACACCAGGCTGTAGAACCACCATTACACCAGGCTGTAGAACCACCATTACACCAGGCTGTAGACCCACCATTACACCAGGCTGTAGAACCACCATTACACCTGGCTGTAGAAAGAAGCCTACATCAGAACATTTATGTGGTCTTGAACTGGTGGTTTCTGATTGTTTACATGATGAAGTTTTCATCCTCAAGCACAACCATATACAAGCAGCCACTTACGACATGCAGATACAACTGTAGTGCTATTGCGTCTTTGTATCGTCAGAGACTTCCGGGAACTACACGATAACCACAAGCTCGTGATGATGACGAAATAACAAGTATGAAGATGTGAAAACTTGATCAATTTTATCAAGATTTGTCACGTTACAGACTTTAAAGAAGTGAGTTAAGTCCCCTAAAATCGTTTATTATTCACTACATTTATCTCCCTTGCGTTCATCAAAACAAATGATCTGTTGAAAGGTGTAGAAAATGTGCGCACAAAAATACAATTGCTATTTATAGTTTCATTAAGTCTTACTTATTGTGGCCACAACAGACTGGGATAATATTATTCAAAAAAAACTAAAGATGAACGTTTGCTGCAAAGACAAACAGAGAAAGGACATATGGACGTCACCAGTACCATTCCAGGACAAAATGTGGGGAGATAACAACAACCTTAAGCTGACCAACGTTTTCTTTAAACATATTCAAGTTGACGTCTGAAAGTGTACACACAAGAGGTATATACACAAAATAACACGGTCATTACATAAGGGACTCTCTGACACACACGATATAGATATATATATATATATATAAATATCTAACATTCTCCATTTGTATCTCTATGAGAAGTAACTTTCAGCCAAAGGGAAACCATATAGTAATACATTCACTGCAAGAATTTCGTTTCGCTGTAATTATTTTCAAATAATCTTTAAAACTGTATGACATAAAAATCAATACTAGATTAGAAGTTAGGAAATCTGGTAAATGTAATAAAATTTATAAGATCATACACAAGATGAATAAATTTGTGTTCTGAACATTTACGTGTTCTACAACCTACTAAAGCCAAAACTGTAATAAATGTTGATTATTACGGACAACACAGTGTAGTTTTTGGAGACAAAAGTTGCCATCAGCTCTGAAAAGCGCTCTTCATCAACCTCCTGACCATACTGTGTTACAAAACACTCAAGGCAAACGTGTCTACGACAACTACTCTTATATACTAGATGCCGGTCGTGAACGATTACTCAGACATTTCAGAATCTGGAGGAGATATAGATAAGTCGCAGACACACGAATCGGAGATCCTATAGGCGAGGAAATAGTTCTAGTAGACAAAGAGAAGTAATACGCCGTGGAGGCGAGCGGAGAAGCAAGAGTAAAGGTAGAGATGAGGAAATTAAGACGAGATATGAGGAGTCTATGAGAAAAACGAGTAGAAGAAGAGATAGTATGGATCGAGCACCGATCCAGCAGTCGAGATAAGGAGACTAAGAGAAGAAACGAGATAAGGAAAACCAGGATTCTAGTGAAGAATAGTATAAGCAGATAGACTTCGAAACAGATCTATTAATAGTAGTACTAGCTAATCAAAGATACCGGTGAGCAGTACAAAAAGTAGGGATTGGGGAAGTTACCGATCCAATAGTAGAAACAAGTCTATCAAAAGTAAAAGAGAGAGAAACGAGTACTGAGAGATGAAGAAGTAGAGAAGACAGTCGAGTAGGTACAAAAGAGTGAAGTCACAAATCCCCAGGGTAAGAGAGGCAGAGGACGATCAAAGAATATTAGGAGAAGATAACTCAAGACAGACGTGAAGGGGATGAAGATGATATGGAAAGACCTTGACCTGGTGACATAGGGCAGGAACACATGACATTGTTGTTTAAGTAGGACTGTTGAGCTTCTCGCTCTTTTGTAGCCAATACCAAGTTGAAGACTTACTTACTTACTTACTTAGTCGTTGCCCTTCTACCGTGAGGTGTAGGGGTTTGGAAGAGAGAGCGCCAGACTATCTTATCGGCTGTCTTCCTCCTAGCCTGGTTCCATTCTACTCCTCGGTCCTTCAAAGACTGTCTAATGTTGTACTCCCAGCGGACTTTGGGTCGTCCTGGGGGTATGGATCCCTGGCTTTTTGCTTCCCATGTTTGTCGTGGAAGCCGATCTTCTCCCATTCTGCAGACATGGCCAAACCACCAAGTTGAAGACTCCTTTGTATTTTCTGCACTGTATATATAAGCTTCTCCTGTGGCTTTTCTGCCATACCTAAAAGTGTTTAAAATACTGTGCTCTGGTTCTGGACTTTCCCAAGGAATTGTCATGTCCTGCATAGAGCCACTTCTCAGCTCTCCCTGCCTGTCACTGGGTCCATAGTCAGATCCTCCTGCATGCAGTCAACCAGGTCAAAGCCAAAGAATTACCTCTAAGACTCAAGTGACTTCTCCAAGCTTAGTGTGCAATGCTGAGTTCTCAACAAGTTTCACCACAGGTGGAATTCCTAGAAGTATGTGGATGAATTCAAAAATCACTGAGGAAGTAATTGACCTCACAGACAGAGGTTCACTTCCACATATCTATATTGTAGCATTGTGCCTAGCTGGTGGTCATATGAGGATGACTCCAGATATGCCTCCATGCATAAGACATGGCATAAAGTGTATGCTCCTTAGAAAGTTGAAGGGTGATGATAATGATGGTGATGATGATGAACTTATTCTTCTTCTTCTTCTTCGTTCACCTTCAGATGTCAACTGGAATAAGTTCAAAGGTCGCAGTGGTCAGCCTGAGGCTGTTGATATATCCGTAGATTTTCTCCAGGAATATTACTGGTGATGGTCATATCCGTTTTCACTGTTCCTCATATGTTGGGCACCTTTGAAGCAGATGTTTGGCAGTCACTTTTTTGGTGCCACAGTCACACTCGTCAGTAGTAACTTATTCCATTGTGTTCTTTCTTTTTTAGTATTAAAAATAGGGATTTAAAAAAACAATTTGTTGGGGGGGGGGGGGAGAGAGAGATTGATGACGTCGCAAACAGGGGGAAAGATTACTACCTCGGTGATTTTTTAATTCATCCACATACTTCTAGGGATTCCACCTGTGGTGAACATTGGGCCGGTTCTACATCCTGTTGAGAAAAAAAAAGTTAAATCTCAAAAACGTCAACAAACATGGACAGGTCAGTTAAGTTATAATTTTGAGCTGATATCACGTGACAGGAGGACTTGGCATGAGTTTGTTGAAGGTCGATTCTCCTTGGGGAGTTAAAGGGTATTGAATGATTGATATGGTCAAAAAAATGATGCCCTTATAAGGAGTTATTTGTAATGGTATATCCGAGAATACAGTACAGTTTATTTAGTCTGCTTTTTGTTTTTAAGGGTGTTGTTATGACTAACATAACAGTGTTTCGGTCACTCTCAAACTTGGTTTGTGAGCTGACTTCCTTATTTGCAAAGCGTTACTACGTCACTCAGATGTACCGTCATCAGAGTCTGCGATTTTCTGACAACTGTTTGCCGACTAAAATATCGAACTGTCGGTCTAGTTTTATCGGTCTCTTTTGGCATTGTTCTCCGAGTAGAAGGATTTCTGCGTGCTCCTCATGTGTACTTTGGATACTGTAGATGTGTTTGAGTTTTTGATGGTATTGTATGATGTTGATATTACTAAATGTAATTGTATGAGGCCAGCTGTGAAGGCTCCTGAGATAAAATATAGTTGAGAATTGTCAGAAGGCCTTTCTTGCTACCACTACGACCTCACACTTAATTTTTTTTTAATGAATGTGCTAACGAAAAGTGTCCCCTTAGGTTAGGCTATGTATTGTGTATTAGGTTTATAGATATACCCACAGATATTTAACAAGACTAATAATATTAATAAATGTTAAAATACACTGAACTAACTCACGTGTGTAAATTTTTTTGATAAA
Organism: Oreohelix idahoensis; assembly: GCA_024509875.1. Lineage (NCBI taxonomy): Eukaryota > Metazoa > Mollusca > Gastropoda > Stylommatophora > Oreohelicidae > Oreohelix > Oreohelix idahoensis. The sequence goes on along the minus strand of JAMPIV010008040.1, from coordinate 1,074 downwards.
ATTATAGTACATTTATTTGTTCTGTGATCATTTTTTTAGGATGACCAAACTTAAAAAAGAGTATAGAGTTAAGAAAAATGCATCGGAATATTATATCATAAAATGCAAATAGTGTACATATAATATAACATACTATTAGTTTTAATTAAAATGTTCTAATCAATCTACTTGAGGATATTACTGTTTGATGCTGTTGTGGGCCCTCATCACACTGTCCCCTATATTGACTACCCTGTGTCCAAAAAATGGTGGGAATTTTTATGGTGTTTTATTAGTAACTAAAGGCTTTGTGAATTCCCAGCAGACCAAGGCTCACTCATCTTGTCGTTGCAGCTCTGGGTGCTGAAAACTGATGATCCCACCTCTCCGTCTGGCGGCCATAATGGTGGTCTCTGTCACAAGTACTGCACAGAATACACTCGAGTTAGTCAACCCCAACTGAAATAAAACACTGCTTGGTTGATCAACAGAAACCGCAGCTCCATTAATGAATAAATAACACAGAATTGCTAGCAAAACTCAACTGAGCTGCTGGCTATAGTATGGCGTCCCTAAATTTATTACACTTTCTTTCATATGGAAATCACCACACTTTAAAATCTGTGTCTATCACTGAACAACTATTGAAGAATGGCCCCACTTTCGCGTCTTAGCGCTAATGATATGATTGTCTGTGGCCAATCACTGCCTAGGTTTATTTTAAATTTCAAATTTCCTCCCATAAAGTCATTTCAGTCATGCTTCAGTCAAGTATGGATGGTTATCTGTTAGTCTGTCCGTCTCTACTTGTGTTTCTACAAAATGTTACTGATTTTTGAACCAACCTTTTCTCCACCTCCAAAATTTGTCGTTTAAAAATAACTTATTTTTGACCACAGCACAACAAAATATCCCTCTCTTACATTACTACGTAGAATTTGATACACCTGCGTTTCGATGGTGTGTTTTTTTGTTTTATGCAAATTAGCGACACTTTTAGATTCAATACAGTCTTGTCGATGATGTGAACAACACTGTCTTTTGTCATTATCTTCAATATTATCTAATCCGTTTGTAAAATTAAAGAAACTTTAG